>KI628667.1:0-97438 GCA_000503235.1 Sclerotinia borealis F-4128 | reverse complement strand
TTACATAATATTAATCATAAGAGTATTTTTATTCTATCATCTATTTTGCATGTCTAATGTCGCCGGTATTCGATATTTATAATCGATGCCATTAAATTGCGCCACCTTTCCTTTCTTATTCCCAAAGTTTTCATATCCATATCATCATTAAAAGTCATCACCATCACCATCTCCATCACTCTCAAGTACTGATGACCTCCTGAAAGTTACTCCAAGAACACGAACAACCCCCCGTTCCTCCATCGAAACCTCCCAGTGACGAATCGCTAGTATTCGAGAAAACGCTGGGAGCCGGATTGATGATATTGCCTCCAAACGCTCTATTCTCCCCATTGACTTCTCCGCTATTCGCTATGATGCCTTCTCTTTCATTCATACCATAACAGTACAACAATTTCCTTGCAGGATCACCTCCATGTCTGTCTGTTGTGATAGTAATCGGATAAGGAAACGATCCAGGTTGAGAGAAATCTTGTCCGGAAATAACTGTAGATGTACCAGTGGAACTAGTAGCATTGTTGAGTCTTGCAGTACCATTCATCTTCGTCCACATTTGTACCAAAAATCGAGTTTCACCCCATGTGCAACGGAAATTGGCTTCTCCTTCAAGAGCACCGCCATTTTGATCGTCGGGAACTTCACCGTTAGAAGTATTGGTATCGTTGAGTAATGCGAGAGATTTGAGGAAGATAGTTCGGTTGAAATACGTGTAGAATCCATAATGTTCGGTAGGAAGTCCTCGGTCGTAAAGATGAATGGGTTGTTGGACGGGATATGGGAGAAGATTGGCTGGGGCAGCAGTACCATCGGCGTTTAGACTTGGAGCTGGTATGCCCGTTGTGATATTTGGGAATAGATCCGGATCCGTATTGTTCGAGTCCGCCCGTTTTACACGATTGCTAACTGTTAAAGATGTGTTCGTAGTCGATAGGAAAGATATATAGAAGGGAGTTGGTTCCCCGGCTTTATTGACTGAAACAATTCCATCTGTAGTATCGCCCAAGAATGCCTCTTCGGCGTAAGGTGGTGGAGGTGGAGAGGGACTGAACGTTATGGTTTGTCGTGCTTTCAATATTAAGTCTCTGATGAAATTTCTCGCAGAGACGGGATTGCCGACAAGACTTCGTGTAGGGAGGTCTTTGTTCCCCGTCACGTTCGCAAAAGTTGCATTTGCCGCACTACTATTGTCCCATTGTATCTGTAAAAGGAAGTTGGGTTGGTTTGGTAGGTTTGGCGCGACAGAAGACTGTTGCTCCTTGGGTAAAGCACAACTCCATTGCGTAGCAGGAAATACACAACCGGTATTCGTTACTATGTTGACTGGAGCTGCAACTGTCGAGAGGCCCGCGTAGATAGGCGGGAAGCCAGTGAGGTTCAACCATTGAGATTGCATCACAACATGTCTTGACTTGCGAGTCAATGTCATTGCAAGAGCTACAATTACAATGATCAATAAAAGCAATGCAATGAATATGCAGCAATACCATCTTCGTCTCTTTCGACCTTCAGGACCTTGTCGACCGTGACAGCCACGCTCGGGAATGCATCCTCTGCCGGCCCAAAGCCACCCTGCTTTGCGAGCTATTCTATCTTCTTTTTCATTCTTATGGCGTTTGGTTTCTGCCTTTTTGGCAGCTTTAATGGCAGCTTTATCTGCCATTTGCTGGAGATATTCTTGAGTCATGATCAAGAGGGTTGGGGTTGTTTGCCTATCAGGTCCCGGATATGCCGTGTTCTGATTAGTTCTACCACGCGAAGGGCTTAGTGGAACCTCCGACAGCTGAATACTGCCTTGCGAGGTTATCGCTTGGTGCATGCCTGGGGATATGGGGCCAGGTGAAGCAGGATAATGCAAAACTGGAGCGGGAGCTGGAGCTTGAATTGGAGCTTGAGCCGGAGCCGGAGCTGGTATCGGATTTGGATTTGGAATTGAAGTTGATTCCTGTGAGGGTGGAAGAACGGCTCGATATTTTCGGACTTTTTTTGGCGATTCGGTATAAGGAGGTGGTGGTGGTGGAGATTGAATAGTGGTATGAGTAAGAAGTGTTCTAGATTTTATTTTTGTATCAGTCGTGTCCGCGCTTATATCCATACTCGAGGTATTATAAAGATCAATGTTACTATTTTGGTACCGAACAAAGGGATTATTGCTTCCGACTTCTTTTGTTCTATTGGCTGCGGATGACATCGAATTGTCTTTGTTGACCGAAATAGAGTCACATCGCGACAAATTCGAAACGTTTGAATGACCATGAGGCGCCATTGAATTTGCAGGATTTGCAGAATTGACCGTGGTACTCGAATCAGTGATGCTAGTCAAAGTCGCGTCTCCCACATCACCCGAAGCTGAACGGACAAAGGGTAAAGAAGTTAAAGACGGTTTCACCGTATGTCTCGTCTCTCTGTAAACTAGAGCAGGGGATTCTTGTTTCTCTGATCTGAAACCCAAGGGTGTCACATTCCACCAAGCGTCGGATACATTTGAAGTTGGCCTTTTAATTGAAAGGGGAGAAAATAAATTTTCCCAAGACTTTCGCTCCTCTTTGGACTCCTGAGCTCTGGCGGCTGCAATGGCTAAAATAGGAACTTCAGGAATATTCGAACCCTTTTTTTCTGGATATACCAGTGTATTTGACCGTGTCAAGAATGGCGTTGTGATATAATTCCACCATCCTTTCGAACGAGGACGCACAGCAGTGGTGTCGATGCTTCCATGATTGTCTACTTTCAATGCATCTGCAACGGAGACTGCACGAGCGCTTCGCACGATTATTGGATGTTCATCCTCCTCATAAATAATACAGGACGACAAAACTCGACTTGAATATGGTTCGTCATCCCATTCAGTAGTGGCATCCGAATCTGGAGAAAAGTAACTATGCTGAGCCGCCACCCTCCTCTTCTCCTCCTCGGCCAAAGCTGCTGGCATCGTCGGCAATGGTGGTGCTCCCTCTTTGAATGGTTCATTGGGACTGACTACCGTATAAGATGTTGATAAAGTTCGTGCTCGCGAGACATTCGAAGCGGTACTATATGGCGACCACGCAGAGATATCATGTGCAGGCGTGACGACGATAGAAGGGGTCGCTTTTCCTGTCAGCGTCTCGTGCCCCCGGTTCCCCATAAATGTTGATGCGATTGAAGTTGATGTTTGAGGAGTAGTTGTATGATGAGCTAAACGTGCAGATGGGATGGAAATGCCGATAACGATTGGGCGGTCGTTGGGAGATAGGTCATCCTCTAACTTCAGATTTGTTGGCTTTGAAGAGCCCCGTCGCTCTGCTAGTGGAGAAACAGTCGGAATTGTGCTCTGTACCGGCTCCGGCGCATTGGCTTTGGTCTTCTCGGGAGATTCGACGGCTTTGCTCTTCAGCGATTTCCATAGTGTTCCATTGGGATGAGCTGATACATTCTCTAATCTTCTGAGGGTTGCCAAATCGACAAAATTTCCATTGGGTCGAGATTTTTGTGAAGAAACCACTCGAGGTTGAGGTCCATGGTGTGTCGAGAAGTTTGTTTGGACTACGATTCCAAGTTTCACATTAATCTTGCGCTGTCTTCCCCTTGACTTTTCTCGTGTCAATCTCGATATCGAAGGTTTTCTCTCCCTCCGACTGACTGTGCGTGTCACGTTTCCAATGCGGCTGGTAGTGATATTTTCTGAAGGTTTTGATCGCGGTAGTTCTTCTGGGGCAATGATAGAGGATGTATCTTCGTCTTTCCAAGAATCGTCATCTTCGTCTCTTCCGTCAAATATGGTTTCAAAAGGGTTCTCTATAGGTACTGTGGAAGGACTGTTCGTAGATAGAGCTGGTGGTTTCCCAGCCGGAGTTTTAGATATGATCTGGTTTGTTGTATTCATGGTGAAATGGTGGCAAAAATTGTCAAAATTGTGGTGTATGGGTTGAAAATGTAGAGGATACGGGATGTCCTCTTTGTCGGGGATGGTCGTTCTTACTTTCGTTGGGATAGTTGCAAGAAATTTCTTCGCTTTGAGGAAGGTCGGAACGTCAATTGATTATAGAAGAAAAGGTCCAGGGTCCAGCCTCCTCATAGTCATGAATAAGAATTAAATAAAAATTACAAGGCCAACAATAAGAATTGAACAATAAGGGAAATCAAACAATAGCTATTGAGGACTCAATAACAACAAGGAATGATAAATGAAAGTGAATGTCCCACAACCCAAAACAGACAATAGGAACAACAAAAAGGCGATAACGAATCTGTAACAACAATGTACAATAGCATTACACGCAGGAATTGAATGTGTGAGTAAGAAATTGGAAGAATGAGAAAATAATGAAACCAAGTTGATGATGCTTCCCATATGAAGTAGACCTACAAATTGGCCCATGAAGCACGACCTACCTATGATCCAGACCTGAAGTACCGAAAATAGCAAACTTTCTCATTCGTCCACAGTCGCAGCAAGTCATAATGATAAATCATTTATTGGCCAGTCGATTGAAAAGTATAATCTATTGCTGTAACTTTACGCGCCGACAAAAAGATTTTGATATGAATTGATTGGTTGGCGCGTCAAATGAGAGCCTGCCCATGAATATTGCATAAGGGTAACTGTAACTGTAACTGCGAAGTATCTGATCACTGTTACGCAATAAATGTGTGGTGTCCTTTATAATTGGAAGTCATCATTATCGTAAGTTCTCGTAGGGAACTGTATGGATGAGTCTCAATAAGTTTTCGTCGTCGAGCAAAGAGTGTGAGAGATCTGTACATGACTGAAGTTGATGGGGACGTGAGAAATATCGTTGATTATGTAATGACCTACTACAACAACGCATCAGGTTGGCGGTGAGTGGTTAACTTTCTTTTTATGCTTACTAAATTGTGCTGATGATAGATACAAGGTTAAATCAACATCCATATCCGGTTCAATGCAACGTTCCGTGACCATACAAGTATAAGAATAACGCCTCCATCTCTTGGAAAGGAAAAGATGACTTTTTCAAGCTTCTCAAACCTGTATCTAACCTTTCATATGAAGCAATAGGTCTCGTATCTAATACATTATGTTTCTCAAGACAACCCAGTCTGTTCTTCAGGCCTACTTACTACCTACGCTAGCAACTAATTCTATCTGGGGAGAAACTTCTGGGTACACAACATGATAACGTTGAAAGGGTACGACTGATTACCGGTATGCAGGAGAGTAATTGGTTGATATAAGCTCTGCGGCTCCTCACATCATCATCAAATCATCTCGCGCCCCAGACCCATACTTTTAAGCGCTCGGCTTGAGAAAAGGTTCAGTCATCCCCGAATGATCTACGGTAGGGTATTGATAAGTTGATATCAAGGGTTTTATCCAAGATAAATTAGCCAAATAACTTGGTTTGATTGGTTCATCTAGCACAAAAATCTTCACTCCAAGCCACGACCTTCTCTACTTCCACGCAAGCAAAATCATATCATATCATATCATGACAAAGGGAAAGTGATTGTGAACTAGCTAGCTACAGTGGTCTAGTCTAGTCTGGCCTCATATTGTCCTACTCATCCAAGCAACCCGGTTCTGCAGCACTAATAAATCGCCAACGAGCGTCCTACAGTACGCATAGTCTAATAAGCACGTTTGGGCACCGCAACCATGGAGATTATCATCGGGCCACTATATGGAGGAGGCGGGAGATCGTATTTACTCCCCACTTTCCAAAAGTTTCCTGGCGGCGTGTCCACGACACTGCACAGATTCTGAGCAGGCCAGAAGTTGGCTCCGTTAGATCTCCCGTTTGCGGCGCAGAAGGCAAGGCAAGTTTCGAAATCATTTGTCATCAGCTCAGGGCCCTGTATGGCCCGGTATATCCCGTAGGAAGTGGTGGTTAACCACGGATGCGTATACACCATCACTGAGCGCTGACAGAAGATTTGAAAGTTCTGCCCGTTGCGATTGACGGTTTTCATGTTGGAAGCTGGGCAGGAGATGGCGGGAGGGGGTGGCGGAGGTGTGACGCAGGAGGGGGTGGTGCCTGCATGGGAGATGGTGTGTTAGAGTGGTGGTTATGTAAATGAGAGGGTATGTGGAAAGGAGGTGCAGAAGAGAAGGGGAAAATACCATCCCATTTGAAATTCTGGCCTGCTGGGCAACAGCCTTGCTTGCCGCTGGCAGATTGCACCGTGTTGGGTGGGAGACAGCATTCTGTCTTTGCAGTCTGAGCATGCGTATATCTTCATTGCTTCCATTAGCTCCTCGTGTGCATTTATCTGAAGACAACTCTGCAGTTTTTTCAAACCAACAGAGGAACAAAATCTTACTCGGTCCCAAGACAGACTATATTGGAAGTGTTAGAAGGTCAAGAGTAAAGGATACCGGGTAGCAAGACATACTGCTTATAGCTGCGGTCTCGCATTCACCCTGAAAAACGCCATTTGCATCATTTTTCGGGACATAATTTGGTCCAGCAGTTCTCTTGCAGAAATCCTAAAATGGGAGTACAGTCAGATCATCCATCTTGCAAAGATTCACATAACTGAGTCTATGATGAGAAGGGCCAGCATACATCAGGAGTTTCCAGTTGAGCAAGTACGCAGCTTACAATGGTGAAAATACCAAGTATCGAGAGCTTGAATGTTTTCATCGTGAAGTAGTAGACTCTGAGGTCGAAACAGGAATGAATTTCAAATAGAATCGAAAAGTCAATCAATCGGTCACCAAGAGGATAATGGGATAATGAAGTCAAAGGGAATTACGCTCTCAATATCTCGCTGGTATGTTATAAGGACATGGTGTTTGGTTTCCTTAACATGATATGATATGAATGTATCACGAGCCCCCGCTCTCCGCTTCTTGCATCCAAAGATTTTGGAACCTGAACACTAAAGCCGTAATGAGTTGTCACTCCTTTCTCAATTGGGGGGCTGACATGATACATTGGCGTAGGATACATCGAAACCCTTACTTTCAATGGTCACTGACTCACCTCGAACTATCATAACGGCTTCAAAGGTTCGCCAACCACAAAGCGCCATCTGTCACGCAGCATTGGCTTAGCGGTGTAGCTAGCTGTTCTTTTGTGTTTTTTGCTCCTACATCAAGTATTGCCTGCACTTCTTTGCTGTTTCGGCGATCACTACGCGCTATTGTCTTAGCTGAAGATGCTGCTTCGGCGCAGTTGTGTGCGCCGGGCGCACACAATATAGCGATATTGCAGCTGAAGATATTCCTTTGGTGCATACTATGTAACTGAAGGTGCTTCTTGGACACACTGATACATGTACTGTATATCGCCTGCACCATGAATTGTAAAGTACTCGAGTAATATTAATTGGCGCTCGTACAACCCCACCTGTATGTAGATCTTAACATCACCGATTCATTCACCGTAACCTAACCACAACCATATCAACTGACAGATCATAAACCCCCAACGCGGAGAATACAAAGTATGGGGTACCCCAGCGTACCAATGACTTCCATGGTAGCAATCCCATGCATTCATAGTTACATCCGACATGTCCTCCGCATCGATCCGAATCCGACCTACCTGTCCCTCGGAAACAGGCTGAGACATAAAACATCGTCGTGCGCGTACGTTGCACCCGAATTGGAAATTGGCAGAAATAGATATCGATGATGTGGTAGCTGAGCTTTTCATGTTGAAGCCCCGTATATGCTTGTGCTGGGTCCCCTGGAAGCGGCGCGTTCTGTAAGGGGTGGTCACTACATTAGCTCCCTTTGAGTGTTGACGATAACGAAACGGCTGCTTTTGTGGGCGATTTGTATATGCATGAACATATGTATGAAATTGTTGATCTACAACTTTATTCAGCTTGCATTTGCAGCGAGGCGTTTTCTTGGTCTGCAAGCGAGACTACGCTAATTTTTCACCTCACCCCTGTCTCACAACTCTAGATCTCAAGATTCGTTGATGCAGGACCCTCTATCGCAAGGTGGTAATTATCACAGCTGAAATGGAGAGTGTAGAACAATATTATCAATTTCAAAAATCTTGTCATTGAATTTTTAGCCTAAAGTAACCGTGATCTTAATCTCCCATCCCCAAATTTCGATGTCAAGCCCTTTCCCCTCCTCAACGTCACTTCACGAAAAACCGCTACGTGCTACGGAAAACATACTCGGAGGCCTCTCTTACTAGACCTTCTTTGTAGTCGGAACAGCACACAAGAAATCTCCTCCAGCAGGCGCAGATCCCGTTGGTGGGAACTCGTAGACTGAAGCCCAAACACAATTATCGGTTGGATTCCCATCATCATAGAAGTTGACACCTTGACAGAATGGTTGAGCTTTGGCAGCTAAATTACACACATTAGCATTATTCCCTTTCAACAATCTCCTCCATCCTATGATATTAGACGTGGGGTAAAACTTACAGCATTGCTCCATACACTCCTTGAAATCCTTTGCGCTCGATACTCCCAAGTTCGGATTGGCAGCGGTGTGTCCCAATGTGCAATAAACCTTATATTCGACCCCGCCAACTGTAGTCGTCTTGCCCTCGGCAGCGGGACACTTATCAGGGAAAGGAACCACAGGAGGGTTTGGACAGCTGGGACATGGAGCACTCGGGCACGGACATGGGCAGACAGGCTCTTCAATGAGATGAGCGCTGTCATAGACATCAACCGTGACAGGCACATCCTTATTACCGTGAGATCGTAAGTAGCAGATTTTAGTATCTTTGTTGTAGATAGCACGGACGCAGTTGCTTATACCAGAGCAGCGAGTCATGCAATCGCCCATTGTATCTGCGGGTGCTATGTTTATATCGTTTGTTCCGTGATTGACTAGAAAATTGTTAGGAGGTGATTGGCAATGAAACGGAAATTGTTTACTGACTCAATCCACAATAGAGCTTGTACTTCTTGCCTCCAGATGTGAAGATCCTTCCATCACCCTTGGGGCAAGTGGGATTTGGATTCTCCCTGCGATTGAGTTTAATACAAGAGTTGTACATCCAACACTCTCTGGACTAAGAACTTACTTGCAAGAACAGTCACAGGTAAACACATCATCCGAATTTGCACAACAGCTCCCAGTCAGTGTTTTGGGGTCGGCATGATAAGATTTACCCGCAGCGCAACAGTCTCCTTTCTTCGTCATGGCATCGAAAGAATACACATTTGGAGCAACGCAACAAGCTCCTTCAGTCTTGACTACAGTATCGACGCTGAAAGTTCCCTGGAAAGATCAGAGTGAGCTCTGGATGGCAAAATAACGCAACTTAGCTGGGAGAAAACTCACTTTGTCTTTGCCACAGCATCCCGGCTTGTTGGTTTTTGGATCCTAGAGAAGTTTAGAATTGAAGATTCGCTCCTAGTTAGATGGAGAGAATCTTACAGTATATGGGCCCCAATAACAGCTCGTAACAGGGGGGGCAACACATTGCCCAGTAGGCTCTAAAAACACTCAGTAAGCACAAAGTTACCAAATTTTCTAAGAATAACTTACTGCCAGCAGCGTCAAATTGCATAGCTGTAGGATTTGTTAGAGAAAGTAGCACATCGGGCTTTTAGATACACTCACAGAACTGAGCTCCAGCCTCTGCTTGAAATTAGCAAATTAGTCCATTAGAAGCCCGACGTCAAGATCTTACTTTGCTTGCACACAGCGTCCCATTTCGCCTTATCAGCTGGAGTTGGATCGACTGCAAAAACCTGACCCGTGAGGATAGCAAGAGGGAGCAATAACTTCCCGAATCTATGGATCAACATGTTGAGGTGAAATGTTCAGTCTGTAATGTCGAATTGCTAACAAAATCAAGTGTAATTTTGGAAAGCGGAGAAAATATATCAAAGTCAACTCTCAAGAGACTGGTCTTGGGGTCTATACAAAAGATTGATGGAAAAGAGATAACCTAGTCAGCATAGAGAAAGCTCTATAAACCACTACTATCAATGCAAGTCTCAAAGTCTAGAATAGGAAGTTGTGTCGTCCAATTATCAAGAGGCTTGTGAATCGTTGATTAAGATTTGCACCGAGAGGACCCGATTGTGGATGGCTGAAAATACACAAGGTAATGGTAAACAGTGACGATGCGGTTTTGAACCGAAACACGCGACATATGCCGTGCTACTCACTCTAATTGTTCCGACAAGTGTTGAATTCTAATGTATGCATTGCATCCCAACAATTAATGTCTGCATTGCATACTAACAATCTACGAAATGACCTTGCCATATCATGTCGCCAAGTATTGAGTTCAAATGTATACATAACAGTTTACCTAATGAGGCGTACCTGAACTACCCTTGCAGTGCAACTGTAGATCTTAATTGTGAAATGTGATACTTTCTCACTGTACCTCGATCATATTCTTGCCAGCTGAATCAATCTTACTGTCCGTGCCAGAGGCGTATTACAATGCGGGGAAGTAAGACAACTCAGCCATTCCGGGAAATGATAGATTTCATCGGACTACTTCGGTAAATGTAGTGGCTTCTACTTGTGTCACGGACGGATGAGGAAGATGATGCATAGACATATATGGGAGCAGTACTCAGGGATCCGAAGAACGTTCCATTCTCGTTGTGATCTGAGCGAGATAAAGACTCCTCTGCTTTAAATTTCTTTCCAGTCTGCTTTAAAGCTGAAGTTTCTGCTCTACACGCTTGCGAGATATATACTCAACCTTCCTGCTCTCAACACTTGCCTTCAATCATTTTTTATTGACAATCATGATGGGCCTCACTCGAAGCACCCTCGCTGTGTTCCTCTCCCTCTTACTTGTCCTCCAACCTCTTGCAAACGCTCAAGATCAGGCTCAAGGTCGACCAGGTGCTTCTGCTCCAGCTTCAGCCCCAGCTCCCGCTGCTGGCCGACCCGGTGCTCCTCCTCCTGATCAAGTACCAGTCCAGCCATCGGCTTCGGTTCCAGCTCCCGCTGCTGGTCGACCTGGTGCCCAGGTGCCAGTTACACCATCAACTCCTCCTGCGGTGGATCCCGCTCAACCACGACCGAAGGTCTATTCCTGTCCCGCTGATAATGGCGCTAGATATACAACAGCCAATGGGGTAACTTTTGAGTTGAAATGCGACCATGGCACGATTGCTAAGCCCCTTGATGCCACTACCACCAATTCACAAAGGGAATGTGCAGACTATTGCTCCACACTCCCGAATTGCCAGTCTGCCGATTGGAACGACAGAAGCAAAATGTGTGCAACGAAGCAGGAGGTTTGTTTTCACTTATACTTTGCGTGCCAACTTGATCCGCTAACTTCAGCAGTACATACCAGTGAGTAGAACTAAGCTGCAAACAAGAGAGGATTTTCGATTCATTCTGCACTTTACTAACAAGAGAAGACATTTCCCTTAACAGGAACACACACCTGGTTTCCGCTCGAAGAGCGAATGCAGCGTCCCGATGTAGAGCCACGAACTCCACCCGAGTGCCCAGCACCCAAGATAGCTCTTGCTGAAAGCGTGACCGCGAGCGCGAGTTTCACAGCTGATGGCCAATGTCCAACCAGTAAGCGCATACTCGATTATACCGAGGGAAATTTTTTCACTGACAATCTCAGATGACGGCAAGATCTTTTTGACTCCACAGGGCACATACTTCCAAGTCAAATGCGCCTCAGAAAATACAGCTGCAGTTGGAATTCCCGGGAGCAGACCACTTCATGATTTCGCGGAATGCATGACTGCTTGTGCAGACATTCCCGAATGCAAGAGGTAAGATATAGAACTCGGAAGAGCTTCGAGAAGAAGACTGATCCAAATAGTATAACGTTCGCTGGTGGAAAACCCAATTGGGAGTGTAAGATGTTCGACACTGGTGTGGAGTCGTTGGTCGCAGATGCTACAAGTCGTTACTCCCAATACCCTCTTTTGATTGAGTAAAACCTAATAATTTATTTTACAGAAAATAAAGCCTCGGCGATCCTCATCGATCCACCAACTTCCAATAAGGTGGATGACTTAACAATGCTCTGCTCAACTGAATGCCCAAATGCTGATGGACAAACATGGGTATCTGACACAGGAGAGGTAAGTGTACAGGTTTAGAATTTAGAACAAGCTGGCTTTGGAGTCGTCACTAACGATCCATTAGCAATTTCGCATGGACTGCTGCAAACGCCACGGTACTATCACCATAGGCCAAACTCAAACAGCCTCCTTGGAGGAATGTATGAAGCTTTGCGCTTTGGCATTGCCTTGTCAATCTGTCGATTGGCAAAGAGACTCCGGGAACTGCTACTTTGGAAAACATTCTGGTGCACCAACCATCGCTGCATCTGGGTGGGCTTCTGCACATTCAATGGGTTGTGCTGGTGCGTGCAAGAAATCGACTGGAGGATGCTGCGGAGGGCAATAAGGTCCCCTGGCATGCCCTTGAAGTTGGAATCGAAGTGCATTGTTTTCAGAGGTTTACCATATCTATGTTGTCGCCCTTGAACATGAAGAAGAACGGATGAGTAGCTCAGATAATTTATTAGAACTTTGTGACGCATATATCCCGTGTTTCTGTATCACGTGCGTATCGTGGCCCACTGAGCCTGTTCTTTATCATGTTGGTTGGTGAGAAATCGAGAAGCATCCCCTCCCTCCTCGGGATTTCTCACTTTAATCCTTTGACCTCCATCTGATATGCTCTTAATTTGGATGTGATCGTGACATTCGTGACATTACTGCAAGGCACCCGTATTTCGAGACCATAGTTCAGACTGCGCTTTTCGGTCGAGGAAAATCGTCACGACGGTATGGATTTTGGATCGGGAGTCTTGAATAAATCACCACTCCAAACAAATGGTGAGATGACGGGATATCATCAATCTCCTTGCCGACCTGTGTACAGCACATGTTCGTGTTATTGACTGAAAGATATCAAAACGAGTGTGGTGTTCAGCTCACAATGTCCATTGTATAGGTAGCCCCAGAGTCTTCTTCATACGCAAATCATCACTCGACAAAAGGTTGAGATGATAGTGTTATAATCACTTCCAAAGCTGCCGACTTGTGTTTGATCTTCGGAAGAGCCGCCTCCCTCGTGTTGTTGGTAGTTGTTCTGGATCATTCAAACGGCTGTTTCGTCTTCAAGCTCAAGATCTTACCATCTCACCATCAAAGCCGCACCATCTCTTCCTTTCACACTGGCTTCAGCAACAAGCATTAGCCACTCTATTCGTACTGAGTGTACCTAGATAGGTATAATGGTCGTACCTTCACAGGATATATGTTTCCATAATTTAAGGTATAAGGAGAGGAATAAGGTTAGCACGATACAGGTACAAGGCTTGGCTAACCCGGTAGATCTACTCGAGTAAGGTGTACTTATTGTACTTGCTTGTAGCTAAAATAAACTTTTAACCCCTATCAAAAACTTGAAGCGTTAATCGGTAATTACACAAGAACAAATCTTAATTTCACAATCTCATTAGACAGAGAGAGAGGACGGACTACTTGTAAATATCTTCACTTTCCTCTCCTCCTTCTTCTTCTCTTCTGTACTACTGTACTGGTATTATACGACATCGCCGACAAATCGAACAAACGCCATTCAACAAAACGCTCAAGCCATTACACCTTTCCTTATCTAAACACGAAAACTGAGAAACGCCAAGAACCTCAGGACACTTTGCATTCGACCAACGAAATCAATTCTTTGGGTCGCGATTTCGATTTAATTAGAAGAAGTCAAGTAAATAGAATACGAGCTAGTTTTCAGTAGTAAAGGTCTATTCGTTTTCTACTCTATTGTTTGACTTTCCGTCTTTTTTCATCCTTTCGTCAAGCTGGCGTCCTCCGGTCTTTCTTCTTTGAAATCTTCCCATCAACATCATCGAAAACGGTCATCAATACAGATAAAGACAGGAATTGAGCTTGACGAACGAAATTCTTCCCACTCCTCGACCCGGGTGTTATCACCCATACCTGGAACACCGATTGGTTCAATGTCATTATCGCGAAGTCCATCACCAAGACCTGGAGGAGGTTGGGCTAGCCCAGGCCTTTCTAGCCCTTTTGCCAATGTCAGTGGAAGATCTAGTCCAAACAAGATGCAAAGAGGAGGTGGAAATGGAAATTCGGTAACCTGGGAATCTGCGAGAGCAAAGAGTGAGGAAGTAAATGGTTATCCCTCATTCTCGACCAAAAATAATGGTTTCTTCAATCGACATATCAGAAATATCTCCAACAGTCTGCCGCATTTTCATATGGGAGGGGATAGGAGTTATGCAGAAAAGGAAAAACTTGGGCGCGGACGATGGGCTGGATCCTCAAAGATGGCACGAATAAGGAATAACTGTGCGAGAGTTAGTCGCAAAATGAGGATGCGATTTATGATTGTTTTAGGGTTTGTAATGATGATAATACTTTTCTATTCTACACGTAAGTCGATTTCTTGGTCTGGAAGCCAACGAGCTATTCTGACATCAAGATAGCTTTACATTACTGGTGGCGCCGAGCAACACATCTTGGGGGAGGTAAAAAATTCGTTATAATACTTGCGGCAAATCAGGGAGGTGGAGTTATGGAGTGGAAGGGACCAAGGGAATGGGCAATCGAACGAGACAGTGTGCGCAACAAACGAAAGTATGCAAACAAATGGGGATACGAATTAGAGATTGTGGATATGAGCACCAAGAAGAGATATGCTCATGAGTGGAGAGAAAGCTGGGAAAAGGTTGACACAATCCGGAATTCGCTGAGAAAATATCCCGAAGCTGAGTGGTAAGTTGCACTCTTATATGCAACGAAAGAATCTTACAAGCTAACAACCTACAGGTTTTGGTGGCTCGACCTTAACACGTTCATAATGGAACCATCCTACTCCCTCCAATCACATATCTTCAACAGCCTAGACAAAAACACTTACCGCGATATCAACGACTATAATCCCCTCAACATAACCCACCCTCTTCAATTTCCCTACCTCGACGTCGAATCTCGCAGCGCAGTTGGAGACGGTCAAGCAAGCTCCGTCAACCTAGTAGTGCCCCAAGATTGCTCGGGTTTCAATCTCGGTTCCTTCTTCGTCAAACGCAGCGCATGGACTGATCGTCTCCTAGACGTATGGTGGGACCCTGTCGGCTACGAACAAAAGCATATGGAATGGGAACACAAAGAACAGGACGCCCTCGAATTCTTGTACATCAATCAACCCTGGATTCGTCCTCACACTGCATTTATCCCTCAGCGTAAAATCAACAGTTTCCCACCCGGAGCATGCTCGGATAATGGGAATGATACGCGCATTCATTATGATGAACATGATCGGGATTTCCTAGTAAATATGGCGGGTTGTGAGTGGGGACGAGATTGTTGGGGCGAGATGTATAACTATAGGGAATTGAGTAATCACTTGAATAGGACTTGGTGGGAAAGATTCAAGGAGGACTTGGTGATCAAGGCGTGGCAAAAGGTTACGGGGAACAAGCCTCAGTCAAAGAATTCATGAACGACTTCAAATGAAAGGATAATTGGGGGATAAAATGTGTTTGGGTTTGAGTTTGAGTTGGGAAATGAAGGGGATGAAAAGTTCTCCCAGCAACGAATAAGCTACGAACGAAAAGAAGAAAGTTGTCCGGCTTTTTCTTTTCTTCTCTGGATATACTATATGTATTATGTCTTTACTCGAGTACTTTCATGAGTGGAAGATGAACAAATATCAATTTTAATGACAGCGTTTCTGTATCTTTATTACCCACTACCTACTATTATTGGACGATTGTGCAGTTATGTACTTATGTACTTATGTGTGTCTATTCTTAAATCGATGTTCTGGATCTTGGTGTGGTATTGAATTTTCTCTTTGGAGGTTCTGATGTGTTGTGTTGTGTTGTGTTGTGTTTTTTGTTGTGTGACATTTTAGGGGGGAGGAAGAGGGGCGAGGGAAGATGTTCATGGTTTTGTGGTGGCTTTTTGTGAGTTTGAATATGAATGGATTATGGGAAGAGGGTGAGAGGAGGGGGAGAGGGAGAGGGAGAGGGAGAGGGAAATAGAGGGAGGGTGGAGAGGGATGGGAAATGGATAGTTTTCTGTGTATATGTAGATCATCAAACTAAATATAATATACCGTCTACAAAATTACAATGACAGACAGGCATATTTGTGTATGGTATGGTATGGTATGGTATGGTATAATGTGAGATCGGGAATTGGAAATCTTGGATCTTGGTTTGGTTTGGTTTGGTTTGGTTTGGTTTTATGTAATCCTTTTGGTATGTCGGTTTTGGAATGGATGGATATGTATAAGTGAGTGAGTAGTGAGGTGAGGTGAGGTGAGGTGATGAGGTGAGGTAATGCTATAGGATAGGCGATGCGATGCGATGCGATATCGGGAGGGGAGTACCAGTACCGGGACTAGTATTAGTATAAAAGAGGTAGAGTAGTTAAAGGAGGGGGTAGGAGGGAGTCGGTTGGATGTTGGATGTTGGATATTTGGATATTAAATATTAGAAGATTTTAAAGTAGATTTAGGGGGAGTTGATGTTGATGGAGAGGACAAGAGAGTTTGTATATATGATATTGGAATGATTGACTAGATAGGGTATATAACAATGGAAAAGGCATTAGACACTTGGGAATTTCTAGGCGCATGCATCCCTATTCTACCTTTACCGAAAAGACGGTGCGGTGCTATATATATCATGCGATTGGCTGATATGTTTGTTGATTATTTGATTACAGTATTTATCCAGGTAGCTAACAGTAACTTATGGTCTGTTCGTCTGTTCATATGACACTCCTCTTCTTTCTGAAAAAGGATCAAGAAACAAACAAAGGTATTGTTTGATTTAGGTGATACGAGGACCCCGAACCTACGTGTGACTAGGTATTTTCTGTTGATACTTGCTTGTGATAGCAGTAAGGTGTTGAGTGTCTCACTCGCACTGTCAATATCGCGGATGTGAGATGAGATGAGATGAGATGAAAGTAAGCAATTGTATACAAGATCGGATGATAGATTAGGGCGGAAGTATATCGACGATATTGATGATTGTCGGTTTGTCGATTGCATTGTTGATTCAGGATTGTGCATTGAGGTCATTCGAATGAGAGGTTTGAGGAGAAGGCACGGGAGGCAAGCAAGGTAATATTTGAAGTTTGTTGTTGGAGAAGAGCGCTGCGTACTGTACCGGACCGTTACCGAGACCAACTGTAGGTAAAGAATAATATGTGATCGGGAGTTGGAAGGTTGAAGATGTTCGAGACATGCTATGCTGTGTTATGGTAGAATCCGCAGAACTATATTCGCTATATTTGAAGGTTTGTTCATCGTACAATACCCGCCGAAGAGGATGAATCTCAATTGTAATTTCGGCGAGATGATCATGAGTGAACCTCAACTGAGAAGCTAGATTGATACTTCGCTTCCTCGTTTACGATGAATGTTTACAATGAACAATCATCGTAAATGATGCATGACATGGAAGGATCGTTTAATTCTACTGAACTCTATATATCTAACTTGGGTGCTTACTTACAGGCTTGAAAGAGGCGAAGATATACTATGAATAGGGTGAATCCTATAGAATACTATGTAGTAAAGACGATGTAACGATGTTAACGGTATTTGATGATGCCGAGAGATTGAGATGTTTTTGACGACTTGGAAACTGGGAAGGATGCATGCATGGGCAGTATTAGTAGAGGAATGGAAGTCTGGGGGATTGAGCTATAGGATACGACAGTATCGGGTTGCAGTTTGGACGATCCTATGTTTGATGATGGAAGGACAATTTGACCTGTCTTGTATGATCATGAATGTCTAAGATGCCAAGGAACTATGTAGAAACCGTAGAGATGGGAGGGTTTGAGGTTCGGGAATTGACAGTACTTCTTGGAACCAATGGATGAGTTGTGATATAGATAGGAAAAGGAAAGAGGAGGAAGGGGATGGGCTCAGATGGTGGGGAGGTTCGATGTTTTATGTTTGAAGTTAATGTAAATGCCAGGCGTTATTGGCGAAAACGAAAAGGAGGAGAGATGGCGATTAATGACTGGTAGCGTATAAACCCACGGAGGCCATTCCATAAGACGAATGTCTAGAGAGCTAGCACACACAATGTTTTATCTGTGTGGCGGTCGATAAGATCTTCTGGGTCTCATTTCAGGATATCGAGTTTCATGCATCTATGGTGGGCATGATAGGGTCCATCTACTCATAGATGCAAACGACGTGTGCGTGCGTGGAAAAGACCGGATGATACTTGTAGAATTAAAACAAATCCGAAATGTTTGATCTTTGATATTTCCTTCATATCGTGGCGTTTCAAGGAAACGTGACGTTTTCCCTGGATGCTTAGAGGTTTGGATCCTCCGGAATCTGATTCAAATATGATGTGAAGAAAAGAATGTAAGTGTAAATCTTTAAACAATTATTTCATCATTCTTTTCCTACTCGAGCCGTTGTTTCTGCTGGGTGGGAGATAGATACTGATATCGGTATACATACTCATACAAATACCAACCAAACCAAATCAGATGTTTAGGTCTTGGAGAGTAACATTTCTTATACTTCTTCTTTTTGAGGCCCATCTAGAACTACTAATAAATTCAATACCTAGCTTTGCATATATTTGACTTTTTCTAACAGTACTACTTGTACCTGATTGAAACGAGAAGACCTCGCTTACTCCCGCCTAAAAAGATATCTACAAAGTTTGATTGGTCTACTCCTTCAGGAACCCATCACAACCTCAAACAACTCTTGTCAAAGCATCCGATCTTCGACTTGATGTAAGAGTCTTAACTGGCTGCGCCGTTCATTCCCCCTCATGTCGCAATAATGTTTCTCACCATAAATCCCACAGTTCAGATCAAAATCATTCCAGTGGATATTAGTCTGTCTAGGGACGGAGGAATCTAGCTCGCCATGCATGAGTGGTCAGTCTAGCTTGTTCCATGTGAATGCTTTATTATCCATCGAATCCTCCACATGTTTCTCACTTGTTTCTCACTCGCACATATACGGTTTTTTCACTAATGCCTCTACCATCTGCCACATTCTCTAGGATGGCCTGGCATACCTGCTTTGAAGTCTACAGGGCACTGACTATACCTGGAGACGCATTTCAAAAACTGGACTGTTTGGTACAAAGAGCCTTGGACTTTTTTGAAAGACAATCCTTCGAATACGTGATTTTCTTATAATATTCTTATCCCCTTTCTTCGAGTTGAAGAGTTTCTTTCTCACTTTCAAATTTTCAACACCGCCGTCACTCTTTACGCGGTGTCTTTTTTGTTCTGTTTCGATCATCTTTGTTCCTTGTTTTTGTTCATCTTTGACAGTTGTGTGGCTCATCCAATATCTTTCAATACCATTCACCAAGAATAACGTTGTTCGCCAATCCTCCTTTGTTAATTCACAACACGCGATATTTTTTATTGTCTTTGTTAGTCACAATAGCACAAAGCGAGAACAATTGCATTTAAAACTCGAAGACTTTCTATAAACTTTCCTGATATCAGTTTGACTTGAAGTTTGCTCGAACACTCATTAAAATCGCACACTGAGATATCACACAAACAGCTTCAGTACTTTCATTTAGAATTCCACAAAGTTTACCATTTAAGACTTTCATCAGGAACAACACACTAAACAAATCCAATATTTACAACTCAAACCATGCCTTCAAATCAGATCCTCAGTCGCATCGGTGCTGCGTTGATTCTCGCTGCTGGCAGCGCGAGCGCCGCATATACGCTTACCGATTCGTATGACCATACAAACTTCTTCTCAGAATTCAGCTTCTTTTCTGGGCCCGATCCAACTAGCGGTCTGGTTGCATACCAACCGGCTGTTGAGGCCAGCAAATCATCCCTTGCTGGGTACACCAATAACGCTGATCTTAAATCTGTTTACCTCGGAGTCGACCACACTACAAAGCTCTCAGGAACCGCTGGACGAGCCTCAACTCGTGTCAGCTCAAACAAGGCATATACCCACGGCTTGTTCATCGCTGATGTTGCCCATATGCCAGAAGGATGTGGAACTTGGCCTGCACTCTGGAGTTTCGGTCCCGACTGGCCCTCAAGAGGAGAGATCGACGTCATCGAGGGAGTGAACGCTGGAACCACAAACCAAATGACACTTCACACCTCAAAAGATTGCATCATTAGCAACAGTGGATCTGACGCTGGCACAACTCATGTTGACGCAAACTGCAATGCCGGTGAGGGGAAAACAGGCTGTGGTCAGACAACCAAAAACACGCAGAATTACGGTGCAGGCTTCAACGCAAATGGTGGTGGAGTTTATGCTTGGGAATGGACCTCATCCTATATTGCCATTTACTTCTTCCCCCGTACAGCCATCCCAGCAAACATCCAATCCGGCAAGCCTGACCCCACCACTTGGGGAACACCAACTGCCAAGTTTGCTGGTAGCGGTTGCAACATCGACGATCATTTCTCCGAACACAGCATCATCCTCGACACAACTTTTTGTGGCGATTGGGCTGGTCAAGTCTGGTCAAGTGGAGGCTGCGCAGCTAGCACCAAAGCTGCCACTTGCAATGCCTACGTTTCCGCCAATCCAACTGCATTCAATAATGCTTACTGGATCATCAACTCGATCAAGGTCTTCTCAAGCGGAGCTACCAAGAGAGACGCCACTCATGTGTCATTCAAGGCATAGACGAGTTGATAATTCGGGGGTGATGAGGATAATTCTTTTCCGAATTCAAACTTTTTCTTTTTCTTTTTCTTTTTTTTCTAAATTCACACTTTTACACTTGACACTTCTTCTTAACACTTCACACTTTGTTTTCATGAATATACCTTGTACTTTAGCTTGCGTCTATAGATTCTCTGGCGTTTAGCAAGGAAATACCACAATTTCATTTGCACCATTGGCATCATTGGCATCATTGGCATCACATGTATGAGGCGAGGCGTAAGAGCGTTTTGGCACCAAAATACCTATGGGGTTGATTTCTAGAATTGGTTTACCTGAGATACCTTTCAAAAAAGGGGGAGGATTGGTTCTTTATGTATATGCATGATGTTAAATAGAATATGACATTTCCTGTACTCGGGTATTCCAAAACAAATTCTCTTATGATTTTTAAGTCCTATGTGATAATGAAAATGACAATTTATATATCGTTACTCGTAATTACATTAACAAAACATTCAAATACCGTAGAACAACCAGATGAACCTGTAGAAATCTCCAGCTTCCTTTTCTCCTACTCCATACTCCATACTCCATACTGAACTCGTATAAGTATAAGTAAGAAAGCGCCAAGCTTTTCCACCCAGAAAAGCGAAAGCCTAGAAATAGACCTTGATCCAAGCTCCAGGCCCTCAAGCATTAAAACTTTAGCGAAGATCGTCACTAACATCACTGAATCCTTGGCCATAAAGCTTCATTGCACTGCAAAATATATTATTTCTATTATTTCCCCGTGCGTGTAAACAACGACACTTGCCGCACATCACCACCACATACATCGGGACTATAACGCCTTCAATATCTGCAGCTTTACCGAATTCCTTTGGTATTATCACTATGCATCCTTCAAGACAAGCTTACGTGGAGGAGGTCAAAGAAGTAAGTTATACCCCTCCAAGCTATTATTTATGCAATCATGCATACGAATGAATGAATATCAGGCAGATGAATAACTATACATTCACAAGCGGATGCTAACCTCCTCTTCCCCACACGTAGGACACAGGTATTGACCTCGCAGATGTCCGTAAGTACCATCCTCCACGCAATCCTCCATATATCCACTAACCTCCACTCCAGCCCTCGACCGCGACTATGACATGCCCTCTGCAACCGCTGGTATTGCCCCCGAGCGAGCCAGTGCGATCCTCTCTCAATTTGACCGCAAGCGTCGCGCAGCCGCCATAGCGGTCCCCACCGACGATGGACGCGTGCGCGCGCGACTTCGAGAAATGGGCGAACCTATCACATTATTTGGGGAAGGGCCGGGTGATAGAAGAGATCGATTACGACAGCTGTTGACGATTGAGAGTGAAATGAAGGCGGAAGAAAATCGGGAGGATGAAGATGGTGATGTGGAGATGGGGGAGGGGGGAAAGGATGAGGAAGCAGAGGAGGAATTCTATACGAGGGGGACGAAGGAATTACTCGACGCGAGGATAGAAATTGCGAAATTTTCGCTGCCCAGGGCGAAGAAGAGGGTAGAGATTCAGAAGGTGGAGAAGGATATTCCGTTGAGGACTCATATTAAGTTTAGACAAGGGGTGAAGGAGAAATTAAAGGATTTTGAGTTACAGGGAAGTCAAACGGCTGGGGAGAGGCCAGTCAGTATTGTGAGAATTTCGCCGGGTGGGGAATTGGTCGCTGCAGGCAATTGGGGAGGCGGAATCAAGCTGCTTGGAATACCGGATTTGGAAGTCAAGAAATCGCTGAGGGGGCATACAGATAGAGTGGGTGGAATCTCTTGGGCACCGGGTGCCACCATAGAGGGGTCGAATGTCTCGCCCGCCAGCGTCAACTTAGCATCAGGAGGTGCGGAGGGAAAAGTCCATCTATGGAATCTGGAGCAAGATACGCCAGTTTCGACTCTTGCGGGGCATAATCAGAGAGTTTGCCGAGTGGAATTTCACCCTTCCGGTAAATACGTTGCATCTGCATCCGAGGACACAACATGGAGACTATGGGATGTCGAAACTACTACAGAATTATTACTTCAAGAAGGACATTCGAGGGGTGTATTCTGTCTCAATTTCAATACCGATGGGTCACTTCTAGCGAGCGCAGGTATGGATAGTATTGGGCGCATTTGGGATCTCCGAACAGGCCGCACAGTCATGATCTTAGATGGACATATCCGACCCATCTATGCCCTCGATTGGTCTACCGACGGTCATCGTGTTCTATCGGGATCTGGCGACGGCTGGATCAAATGCTGGGACGTGAGGAAAGTAGCATGTACTGGTGGAGTAGGTGCGCATCGTAGTGTGGTTTCTGATTTGAGATGGTTCAAAGGTATGGATGCCGAATCTTTGCCGGAGAAAGATGAGAAGGGAGTAGGAAAACCAAGGAAAGCAGGATCATTCTTTGTCTCGAGTGGATTCGATAAGGATGTTAATATCTTTTCGGCGGATGATTGGGCGCTGGTACAGAGTTTGAGTGGGCACACGGGTAATGTGCATAGTTGTGATGTAGGAGCAGATAGCAAATGGATCGTTAGTGGCGGGTATGATAGAACGGTCAAACTATGGGGAAGAAATAACGGAGAGGGCATTTAAAGTTTGCTAAAGTGCGAGGGGCGTTCGGTTACAAAAAGTACTTTACGCATCCCATCAAGGAATAGACTGGACTGGCTGACGGATGAGCTTCGAGCTATGTATGCTTGCTGCATTTGCAAATGATTGGCGTATGGGAGGATAAACTTGTAAGAGAAAATGGCACAAGGCGTTTGTTTTGATTTGGATACCCGGAATATGCATGTATATGTACGTCGTATACGGAGAGAAAATAAAGACTGGCTGATAGAGAAGTGTTGATGTTGTGAAGTGGTGAAGTGGTGAAGTTGAAATACTCGTATATCTGCTCTGTCTTTTGATGGGCTCGATGCTTGGTATCTGATTCTTTTCACCTTGGGGTTTAATGCCTGCTACGTTACGAACTGTTGTGGTGATGTGATGTGATATACTTGAGTACACGGTGGTTGTTGAGGCCATAGGATAGAGGTTGAGAATTCCTTCTGCCCGGTTCGAAAATTAAAGGATTATTTCATTTTCTATTCTCCATATCCTATACTCGTACGGTGTTCATATATCCATTCTCCTTCCAGAAACCTCAGACTCCTCAGACTTCTCCAAAATAATCGTATTATATTATATAGTTATATATCCAGTTTACAAAACGTATAATCATGCTCATGCTCATACTCGCAAGCGAAGCAGTCAAATCTAAATCTAGGAGCTCTGTTTCTGACTGATAGGAAATACCTACCGGTACATGTCACAGA
Organism: Sclerotinia borealis F-4128; assembly: GCA_000503235.1. Classification (NCBI taxonomy): domain Eukaryota; kingdom Fungi; phylum Ascomycota; class Leotiomycetes; order Helotiales; family Sclerotiniaceae; genus Sclerotinia; species Sclerotinia borealis. The sequence goes on along the minus strand of KI628667.1, from coordinate 73,553 downwards.
TGCCCCAATCAATATATACAGTTTCCAAAGCCATGCTTTTCCCAACTCGATATTTGACTAATTCTAGTATTGGGATTTTGGGTCACAAATCATGTACTCGAGTATAAAGGATATGATGTCGTAAGTGTAGGCCAACATTATTTCTCCCTTTAGTGATAAGTTCATACTTTAATAAGGTATTTTTGTTCTTTGGTGACGTACAATAGCTGAGGTAAAGAATAGTGGGGAGACGATTGGGAGATGGGAATTCATCAAGAACTAACAATGTAATGGTATAATCTAATGCAACATGGTAAATATACCGGACTTACTTGCTTCTTATAAAATCCATACCGGTTAACGAAAGAGGTAGGTAGATATGGATCCTTGTATACAGGCAATGGGCATAAAATGAATGATATTGATCGTGGTGATTATTATTGCATTTCTGTTACGCACTGCACACAAGAATCGTATCGGACTGAGGCGGGAGTGTAACGAGGGCTGGAAGTCGAGGATGGGACGCTTGGTCTGCTAGAGGGCTGCTTGTATATCTTGAGGCCATCTACTCGAGTAGAGATATGAGAAGGAAAAAGTGAGCGAGGACGAAACAGAGAAAAGCATGGATACTGAGGACACAAAATATGTAATGGTGACCGAGCTTCTGGAATATTATACTACCAATAATAGGACCGAGACTTGGATATATATGTGATATCAGAGGTAAAACTGTTACTCGACAGCGATAACTCTGAGATATTTACTCGAGTATCTCGTTAGGATTTGATTCCCATTTCAACGATCATTTATCGATCGAGGAGTGCACACATTAGATCTGACATTAGCGATTGATCGAATGAAGGTTTCAACAGTCATACCTGACGAGCCTATACTTTGGAATATTCTCAACATTGCTATGTAATTCCGTTGTACGCCCAAGGATATGTTGGCGACTTATACTCGTTGCAACAATATAGATATACTGGCCGTCTTCCAATTTCATCGGAAAGGTTCAAGAAAATTGCTACGCCGATTCTCGATGCGAACATATAACCTGTCATGGAAAGGTTTATCAACTCAGGGTTGACTTGAAGCTGCTTGGCCATTAAATTCATGGAAAGGCCAGCAAACACAAGCGCTCAGAGGTGGAAAGAGGGCTATGGATCCAATCAGAAAAACAATTAGTTGTCTCTGTAGCTTGCTGGATTTCTCTTGCGGGTTGTCTAGCTGGCAGTTCACCCCGTGTCGAAGCAATTGATGATGCATCGATAAGTTTGAAATTAGATGAGAATCCTCCTGGAGATTTAGATGTCTCCCGATTGTACAAAGGGATAAAGGAAATTGTAATGGATCCAGAGTAGGAAAGAGGGAGACCCGATTTGCATTTTGAAGGTTTGGCAAAGACATCACGCTGAAACATCGTCGAGCAATTACAAAAAAAACCTTGATGTACATCTGTAGGGTTTGCGTATGTGCCACAGCGAGCAACATCCAACATAAATATCGGGGAAAGGTCTAAAATTACAGACCCAAAGCTTGCTGAAAGTCACCACAAATCACCTGAGAGTGTCCGTTGATCTGGAAGGCTATTCCCAGCTACCGGATCGGGGGTGATTAATTTTGAAAGCAATAGAAACAAAACACTATAAGATTGTAGCAGTATGAACAATACAGAATTGTAACCAGGATGTGTGTTGATCATAGTGAAGTGGACACGAGCCTTAGAATAGAAACAATAGAACCAAAGGTTCGGCTGAGTCAAGTGGTGAAGCAATTACGAGCCGATAGGCCATTGAGATGAACTTCGCCGCATATATGATATTAGATCATGCTCAAGTACTCACTCAAGCATCAAACAATAACCAACTGAGTCTCTTAAAAGATGAGAGAATCCCACCAGCAGTAATACCAGTATGTCTACTCTGTTGTCTGAGTTATAACAATGACAAGAGATCCATAGTGGGCCAATGAAGATCCAATAATACAATACAAAAAGCATTCTATCCCGACGCAGTCGCAGTACGAGTAGTTCAAGGAAAGCACGACTGAAGGACGTTTGGTAGACATGATTCGATATCGTATCTGTATTTACTATTCATGCCATTGAAAATGCATTGACCACAACTCGAACTCTGGCAGAATCTAGCAGTGCTTGAAATATATACCCTTAAGTCGTTCTCATAAATAGGAGACATGAATAGGAGAAAGTCTATAAGAAAGACACAAGATCTTGGATTTGATGAATTGGAGATATTGCATCCCCACTATTGTAAGATCTTACTAACAAGCTGGATTAGTAAGCCACACTAGCTGATAGAAGCTTTATTGCCGAGTTGTGGTTTCCCCTATCTCTCGCTCTTTCGTTACCAGTACATATCTACATGAAAGTCTAAGATATTATTTTTAACTTTCTACGAAACACCATGGTTTTATTACTGAAAGAACGGTCACGAAAAGCTCGATAGCTGAAGGCGATATATTTTTGTCGTTGTTTCCGCAAACGTTTCCGACGCAACGCTATGTCAACTTGTTGACGGCTGTTCTAGACTAGGTTACAGCAAACCATCGATTTGAGGATAAGTCCTTTGCTCTTGTCAATATTTTGGTCTAAATTAGACTATATAAAGATATCCCTAGAAATTTGAGGTCGCTAAGCTCTACATATCTAAACTGACTAATAATATCAAAAGTTTTCATCGGAAAAGATAGGATGATATTCAAATTGTGTAATAATTCACTATACAGCGAAAAGATTTGGACATGATTCAAATCAAACCATTAGATTACCATTCTATTGGAATTAGTTCCTGTTCTTTGATATAATGGTACCTCAAATCTCCTTATTTTTGGCACTAACAAAATATCCTTATATCGAGGTTCGGTATGTTATGAATCCATCTACAAACTTTATTTAGATCATTCACTTAGCATTTTGCTCGATACATCTATTCCAGTTATTTCAACACAAGACTATCTCATGATGAATGATTAGCATCATTCAGAATCTAATGGGATCATGATAGCTCTCACTAGAAGAAGTTTCGGGATTTTGCTTAGGCAATCGCTGCCTTATGTTGTGGGTTTGTTCATCTTGATGCTTGTCTTCTACAGTAGTTCAGATACATCACAGCTTAGTCTGTTTTCCAAGACACTTAGTTCACGCCACAGTATCTGTGAGGCGCATGGCTGGCGTCCATACCATCACTCATCTGAAAGACCCCGAAAGATCTACGACCTCTTCATGCTAAGCTCTGAGCTCGACTGGCTCGAGATTCGCCTCAACACGCTTGCCAACTCGGTCGACTATTTCGTCGTAGTCGAATCCAACATCACCTTCACCGGGCTTCCCAAACCTCTACATTTTCTCGACAACCAATCACGCTTTTCCCAATTTGCTCCTCAGATAATCTATCACCTCCTCGAGAACCGACCTTTGACTTCAAGTCGCACATGGGACTATGAAGATCACCAGCGAAACGCCATGTTCACACAAGTGATCCCGCAACTCAACGGTTCCCAAACTGCCAGTGTGGGAGATGTGCTCATCGTCTCCGACATCGATGAGATTCCGCGGCCCGAAACGCTCGAGCTCCTACGGATTTGTGATTTTGACAAACGTCTCACACTGCGTAGTCGTTTCTACTATTACGGTTTCCAGTTTCTTCACAAGGGTCCCGAATGGCCACATCCTCAAGCAACCATCTACGCGGGTCCTACTAAGACTATCCTTCCCGCCGATCTAAGAAATGGCGAAGGCGGCTTCAGACCCTTTACCTATTTTCAAAAAAGAGATTTGACGAATGCGTCTTGGCATTGCTCATCTTGCTTTGCGACAATCTCGGAGATGTTGAATAAGATGGCAAGCTTCTCACATACGAGTTTGAACCGTGAGGTGTTCAGGAGTGAGGAAAGAATTGTGGATAGAGTGAGGAAGGGCTTGGACTTATGGGATAGGGAGAGTGAAGAATACGTTATATTGACGGAGAATACGGATATTCCAAAATGGGTAGGGAATAATAGCGAGCGGTTTCGGTATATGTTGAGGAGGGAGGGGAGAGATGCTGGGTTCGTGGATTACGTGGCCAAGGATGGGGATGTAGAAGGATCTTAAAACAAGGTTCAATTAGAAGGGCTGTATGTATAAAAGCATTTTGTACAATGAAAGGATAGATCTAGATAGATAGAATTCCCTGTTCCCTAGCTCGGTCCGCGCAACCAGTTAGCTGACGGTCAGCATTCCAGATGAAACGAAATACCCGACTCTTAGTTTAAAGATTATCACTCGATGAAATCGTTACACGCTGCGTAGCGGTTTATAAATCTAAAGTACCGCGTCCATGATGTCTACCGCCTGTTTATTCCCATGCCTTCCCAAAGGTATATGAAACAGAATGCATGCCTCCACCCTTTATATATCCCCGTAATTGTGCCACCGTCATATCATACAAATAATTGTTCTGAAAAGACCTATTCCCACTCTTCTCATCTCAGTCATGCACTTATTTCCCCTCCTCGACCGCCACTAATACAACCACACAGATATCATCTGATTTCCCGCCGCTCCATTTCTCATCCGGATATCTTCTCTGAACCTCTCTTGCAAATGGGCCATCCCTCCTCAAACTAAGACTTGCCGTCTTGGCCTCCCCAGTAATCTCAACAGCCAATGAACTCTGCAAACTTAGCACTTCCTTATCTCCCCCCTCAGCACTACCCTCTTCAATCCACTCTCCAAGCCTTTCTCCCACGGCAATTCCTCTATCCCCCATCCCATTGACCCAAGCCCCTTCATTCCTCATCCTCTTACTTACAATTCTGAGAATGTCTCCCCCGCTCAAATTATCCCAAACCCCATCACTAGCAAAAACAACCACATCTCCATGCTTCAACTCCTTACTCAAAACATCTGCATCCCTCGGCGAATCCATCAACTGTTCTCCCCCAAACTTTGCCGCTTGTTTTATCACTGCCTCTGGTACCAAACTCAATTGATACGGCGTGTTAAACGCATGAGTCTGGTATTCCGACGCCGAATGCACAGCTCCCGACCTCAATTGTATATATCCACTATCTCCCAGATTCGCAACTTCCATATTCCCTCCGGAATTGATTATTCCGACAACAGCAGTACTACCCCCCGCACGCACTTTGCCTGACGCACATAGTAGATCATAACCCTTCTGCATAAGCCTTTTCGCGGAAATGGGTGCCTCATCTATTATGTTCGAAACTGAAGCCGTATGTGCCATATACTCACAGATACCATGCGAGAAGTCACTGGGATCGACGCCAGAGTCAACCCAACCTCCTACACCATCTGCGATTCCGAGGGCGATGTCCGAGGTATTAGATATGGGCGCCACGAAGAACGCATCTTGGCCAGAAGCAGGTCTGCGGTCGGCGGGTTTGAGGGGTACTGGTATGGGGTTGTAGGGATTGAAGGTAGTGAGGTTTTTGTTGGGGGAATAGCGGTTTTCTTTGGCGCAGTAGGAGGCTGAGATACCGTATGTGAATTTAGAGGATGAGTAGGTGCGTCGAGTGGTTGAGAAGAGTCGAACAGGTATTTGTTGATTATGCGATTGATTGGATAATGAACACTTGAGAGAAAAGGATCCCGTCGACAATGAGGAATGGTACCGTCGCAGGGGTATAGCAAACGTTCCAGCATCTCTTCGTAATGCCCAGAAAGTCCTGGGAATTTTTGCTGTGAAAGCAATTCCTCCCGTAAGATACGCCATTTCCTAATGTTTAGCTTTGAGATTGGAGATGGATGCTAGTCCACGTAAAAGGACAAATTACAAAAGCCAATGGCCTACAATTTGGCAGATCAAAGAAAAGTTCAAAATACTACCAGCATACTTTTCAATTGAGAGTTATTAAGGGAAAAAATAGAAATCTGTGATATGTAAATGCTTGAATGAATAATTGTAGTAGGTAGGTTGTAAACTTCAATGTTCGTCATTGAGTATCACAATCGGATTATCCGAAGCAATACCTCCGACTATCCGACATTGACATACATCACCTCATCTCTACCAATCATATAACCGAAGATATTCGCAGATTCAGTTTTATTACTATGCTTGCTATGTTACAGCTGAATTTGAGACTTCTACTCGTTAGTGAGTTAGTTCCTCCATTAACCAACCTATGTCCTCATAGGACAACTAATATTTGAGTGTAACGCCATACTATGATGCTTCCCATATATCAATCTCGTCATCTCATGTGAATAACACCGCTGTCATGCAACCTCGCCCCTCAGAAACGCCTTAAAATACATACCAAAGAGCCAGTCACAATATTAGACGTCTTCAAACTTCATATCCTCATCGTCATCTTCGTCATCATCACCAAGGTCTGTATCCTCGCCAGGTGCAATAGCATCGCCAGTACCCTCATAGTTGTTAAGTCTGTTCTCAGGCTTCAATGACCATTGTGTTGCGAATCGACCAGTCTTGGCCAGGAAGGCTATCTTCTCGAGTGTTTCACGAAGATATGCTTCTGGCTGCTGGAGCTCGGCACGCAGTGCTTTCATGGACCAATAGTTATACCTACGGAAACAATCGAAGATCCTATCGAAAAGCTCATTTTGTGGCATACGAGCAGCCTTAGTAAGTTGTGGTTTGCCACCACTAGTTTGATTCTTGGTTTTCTGTTCAAGTTAGTGTATGAATAACATGAAGATACAGGTGCGAATCTTACAATGAACTTGTTGAAGGTTTCTGAGGCCTTGATGGTACCAGGCTGAATGAAACCATGACCCAATTCAATATCCTCATTGAGGAACTTCGTGGCGACTTTGGGTTTCATAGCTTCCAAAGTTCTGATGGCCAGAAGACGGTTTGATTCTTCATTTTGTACAGCAATGCAACTCAATTCATGTACAACCCTACCGGCAAGAGTTGTTCTCTCTATTTTGATCCTGTTAGAAAAGTTTGTTTAACTGGTATTGTGTATACGTACTTGGGATTGCCTTTCGGAATTGAGGTTGGAACTTCTTGTTAGGGTCCCAAGGTTGTTTATTCGCCGGCTTCTCGATCTTTCCACGAGTGAGTCTTGCTGGCATATTCGCAGTCTCCAAAGCGAACTTCTGTCTTGATTTCGACTTGAATCCTGGCAGATCTTTTTCCGAAAAGATGAAAGTATTCTTGACATTCTGATTGGTGATATCAAGATTGTATTCCTTGGGAACAGTCTGATGCTGGGCAATATTGGAATTTAGTAACATGGAATAGGAGTCCTGCAAGTATAAAGTCAGCTTACGCCCAAATGCGCAAAGTATTACCCTTACCTTAACAGTTCCATCGGGCATCCTCTCTCGGCAATTTCGAATGGTACCAATTTGTATTTCCTCATCCAAATCTTCCCCCAGTCCCTCCCATGCATCCCAAACATACTTGGGAACACGACCTAACCATAGCTTTTGAAAACCCGGATCTTGGTTGATCGCCATATCTCCAGCATCCTCATATATATCATCATCCTCCATGAACCTAGGTGAATCGACAGCTGCCTCTGGATCTGGCTTAATGATTATGTCTGCCATTTTGTTTGTATGTATCAATACTATCGGTTATTGAAAACTTAAGTAGAAATTTGGTCTTCACTATCCTCTCTAGGAAGACTTGTATCAGTACTGAAAATGTGGTTTGTAGTTTGTGGTTGTCAGAAACAACAAAGGCAGATTCAATGATGGTCCTTTATTAGTTGACTTTCAATGTATATCGAAAAGTCACAGCCTTGTCGGATAATCAAACCGTACTAGTGCATGCTGACAAATCCTATAACCGCATTGTAACTCCTCTGTGTTCTATTCCTATATGTTGAGTGCAAGATTTCTTCCTTGAACAAACAAATACACCCTTTCTTCGATAACTTCATTCGTTTGATATAACACTTTTTAAAGATCTTGATAATATATCAGATCACCTTTCACATACTAATAAGCAGGAATCCTACCTACATCATGGCATCAGAAGATCAAGCGATCCTGGAACAAATCAGTCGCATAGCTGGTAGGATATCCATCACTATGGATGCTCTTTGTTCATTTCCCAAGTTGAGTGTAGGCTAATACATAACAAATAGGCCAGATCAATCAACATAAGAATTACCAGTCGACAGACTCCCACAATCACACACATTCCTCTTCATCCACAAATAGTTACCATCCACAACCAAATAATCGGGGAAGACATGGAGCTTATGCATTTCATCCTTATGGAAATTGTCGAGGTGCTGGCTCTAGAGGCGCACACTCTACCAGAGGATTTCGAGGTGGACGAGGGGGCGTGGGCGGCATTGTGCGGCATCGCACCCTTGTATTAAATGGCGGTAGTTCTGCCCCACCATCGCAACCGGATTCATCAAATGTAACTCCGTCTGCAGACGAAAACGAGCGGATCTCCTCTGCTGATTACATCACTAAAACCGATCGCCATCTCCAGTTGATCAATAAATCATATTTCGAAAAGGATAGTCAAATTCGAGTCAAAGCCATTGAGGAAACTAGGAGACAAAAACTTAAGCAAAGGGATGAGAGGGAGAAGTTGAAGCTCAGCAGACATTTGCAGCGCTTAGGTGCCCGTTTCGACTCTTCCACTTTACAACCTATCGGAACGAGCAATTATGAGGTTAATGTTAGCGGAATCCGATTCATGGTCACAAAGAATGGTAGCAAACTTGTCAAGGCTTCTGGTGAGAACTCGTCATTCATAGCGAGCCACAAGGTGGTACTGCTATTTGTTCCATGCTCACTTAATTTAGATGTCCTCACTTCCGCAAATGCTACCCCCAAGACCGCTTTGATTGGGGGCGTCAAATTTTATAGAAGTAAGAACGGAAACATGTATCGCGAAGGGATAATTAAAGCCACTAGGTATGGCTAACAAGATGCGATCCCCGAACTGTATTTTTAGTGTGAAATTGCTGACACGGTCAAAGGAAACACGCGGTCATTAAGATCAATGAGCCGTGTAAATCGTTCACCACCACGGGTACCTTTCTTCTCTCCAAATTCTTTTAGCTTTTCAACATTTTGGACACGTTGGAGGAGCAACCTGGGTTTCAGCTAACCGCATCTTATTTAGGTACTTGCAACAAAGGTCCTAAGTGCCGATATATCCACGACCCTTCAAAAGTTGGAGTATGTAAAACTTTTCTTCTCAAAGGTGAATGTCCTAATGGGGATTCTTGCGACCTCTCTCACGACCTTACACCCGAGAGAACACCGACATGCTTGCATTTTGCCAAGGGCAATTGTGCGAACTCAGATTGTCGTTATACACATGTTCGTGTTTCACCAACAGCGTTAGTTTGCCGTTCTTTCGGAATATATGGATATTGCGACAAGGGAAGTACTTGCACGGAGCGACATGTTCACGAATGCCCGGATTTCAGCAACACAGGTACTTGCACTACAAGAGGATGCAAACTTCCCCACCGCATTAAGGCTAGTGTTATTCGTAGGAATGCAGCTGCTGGCGATTCCTCTCCAGGTGATCAGTCTAGTGACATTTCGAGCGATGAGGAAGAAGAGATAGACAGCGACGATGTTGACTCGGATGTCATTGATGAGGAAGTCTTCGGTAATGAGGATGGAGAAAAGGGATCTGGAATTCTCGCACAACAGGATTATATGCACTTTTCCTGATACTAACAAACTTAAAACTCCATTCTGGCGCACCTTTAAGAAAAACAGGGACCCTTGTGGCCTCTTCATTATCAAGATACCCTAAACGATCACGCTTTTTCTTTGTTATTGTTGTTTCCGTTCGCTCGCTACCATTTCTAGCAAACGTCAGTTGCATAGTATTTGCTATTAGGGTTGTAGAAGGCGTCGGATGTTTTTTGGGATACCCGGACTTGAATGTTCTTTGGTTTCTTAGCTTCACGGTTTTCAAATCTCCGCCATTCGGACTGGACATCAAAATAATATTAAGGGAAAATCTAAAAATCACATGAAAATTGCATGAATATCCTTCTCTCCATCATTGACTTGATTCCCTGCCAGTTCATCCCAATTTGTTTCGCGAATACCTACCTATTCATCGTTACAGAATGGTGTCCAATCTATATTCCTATTTTGAACATTGATAACAAGATAGGAGAATACCACTCCGCGAATCGTTCAATTGACGATCTATCTATATTAGTGGAGTGTAAGTAGAACATTTCATAACCCCTCCGATATGCACATTGCACATTTCACATTGCACATGGCTCTTGCTTTGATATACTTACTTGCGTGCTTGCTTGCTTTGACGAAAGGGGCGGAACACAGTACTTGGGCATAATGTACTGACTGTATGAGGGAGAATTCGGTGAAGAGAAGTCTCACTTGGATTCGAAAAAGATTTGCAAATGTTTTAGTTTTTGATGTATGTACCGGTATGTACAAGATGCGCATCTTTGATCGGCTTATCGGCTGACTGTGAGTTCAAAGTTCCAACTGGTTGCCGATCACGAGGATTACTGGCAGCTACCCAGACCCATCCGCAGGATCTTACATGCTGCATCCTACATACATATCTAGCGGTGGCGGTGAAGCTCCTCTGCATGCATTCCACTTTCACTTCAAGACTGCAACTCCCACTGGTCAAATACACTTTACCAAAAGTTGGGAAGTACAGTAAGAACTTAGTTGGGCGGAGTATTTCAGAAGTCAGAGACAATCTCAAACAATTAGATATCCAACTTGAATCCTATCTATAATAAGTTGAGACACAACCAACTGGATAACGGCCGGCGAGCTAAGGTGATCCTGCCAGTGCTTACTAGGCACTCTCTCCGTTTCATGTTGCTTCAGGTGATGTAAGTCAAGTTGGGAAACTTTTCATTCCTAGCATGGTTCCCGTGACCATCTCCCGAGGTGAGGTTGGCATTGGGATATCATGTTAATATGTTTGTTATATAATTGATTTGATGTACTGCAGCAGTGCAGCTGTATCGAAGTGGAGTATATTTTGACTTTTGCCTACAATCTGCACCTTTGGAAGTGTCCGGTACGCTGCAGTACGAGCTCTGCCGGATAGTAAAATGAAAATATTGAAGCAGCGATGGAGCATGGATGGAGTGATTTTCCGCACGCCATCGCTATGTACTGTACTTTACTTTGTACATACCTCCGTACAAAGCTTGCCGTACTAGACTGGATCCCATTTTCATGCCATTGAAGATACCCATGCGGTGCGAGCAATGCGGTTCTCTTGGAGGATTTCTTCTTTTTTGAAGTGCAAGTTGCCACTATTCACGAGTAATGATGTCTTACCATTGCAGCGTACCAATGCAGTGGTCTCACATCAAATCTCCAGATTGAGGCTCCCCCCAACGCTCAAAGGAGCCTCGGATAGTATTCCTCAATATAATGTTAACTTTCCGCGTTGTCCTCTGCTATGCTATATATCTGTCTCAAACAATTGAAGATCGAGTAATAATCCTTCCTATTTCTCTATCACGATATCCACTACTAGACTACCATGAATAATAACAGAAAGCCAAATTACGAAATATTCTACAGCGTTCAACAAGCCTCATACTGTACTCATGCCGCCAGAATGTATACTAAATCGGGTTTGCTAGCACGTGCCACACAATGGTAAACTACAATTTTTAGAGCTCCCGAGTTGCGGATTTTGTGGCGACATGAGTAACACCATAACATACAGTAGTTCGTCTTTATTACGGGCAAGAGTATTGGAAATAGTTTGGTAACGAGATAACTTACCTCGATCGGTAACTCTTGGAAGTGGGGTGGAGATGCCCCTCCCCCCGCTCCAATCGCCAAGCGATTTTTTTGGTTCCTTCACCGCTCTCCGAGTTGCGTAGATCTACGAGTATTTGGAAGAGAGACAATTGTCGAACGATGAGAGGAAAAGAGAAGCTGTACGCGCCGTTGCGTTTGGATTCTATTGTGTCTCAATTATTGGAACTTTTTGTCAAAAGAGAGGTACTACTGTGGACGAGATATATCCCGTTTGGTACCAAGGGGAGGAGATCCTCAAGCGAACCAGTGGTACTTGCCCCTATCTCCAACTTTGCTAAGCAGAGCACTTAACAGTGATCTCATGATAGGTATTTGATAATAGAATTAAAAAGATTAATTGAAGATCTTGAAGATTAGAATGTCTATTCCTGAAATAGTATGAGTGTCTAATCATGAGATACGCGTATCTACTACCAAAATCCTTTCATCCTCAGATAGCACAGCCCGTGAGGTCGCCGGCTAGGGGACCGAAATTTTTTTCCTCAAGCATTCATACGCACAATAATGGGCCTTGAGCTCCCAGAAAATCGATTCCTCAAGATCAACACACCCACTTCGGCACGGTCGTTATGTCTTCGATTCGTATTTACGTACTCCCTTTCCACTTTCAATATCAACTCGGTGTTCTGGCGGCCCCCTCTTCTCCCCTCTTTCCATCCTCCATTCCCAGGATCCAGTAATTCTCCATGCATGTTTCATATTCTCGCATACAGACCATACAATCCATATCCGAGTGTCTGGGTCAGATCTTGATAATACCTAAAGGGTTTAAATCAGTTTTCGTGATCCAAATCTCCTCACACGAGTAACAAGATGCTAGAATGTGCGATCATCAGACACCACAAGAGTGTGTATTTCTTGGCGGTTCTTTTATTATCAGCGTGGTAGAAATCCCATACCATGATGTGTACCGGCGATATACTGCTGGCCATGATACAATGTCCTTCCTCAACAGTATAGTTCCAGCGTACTGCAATTGCCATGATCGCTTCCAGATTACCTAGGCATATTATGACCGGGTTGAGACAATTGAACAGTAACCACAGTAACCACTTGAGTCCTCCCAAAAGAGACAAACCCTCCTAGGAAAGTCTAGACTCCATTTCTTGATTCTTCGGATACTAATCGAAAGTTTTATGCCGACCGAGTACGATTCATCTGGCGGTCAAGCATAAAAGACCAAGAATTGATGAAAACTTTTCCCATACCCAAGTAAATATTGCCCCGCGATAGTAAAGAATGAGGTAAAAAGTAGACGATAATTCGTAGCTCACCGAGCGGTCAACACCGGAATCTCTCCCCTCTAACCTAGACCCGGTGAGACCCCTCCTTAGCAGCTTAGCAGCTTAGCTAAACCGTTCTCTCCCCTACACACTTTCTAGTCTCTAGCAAACTCTTCACGCCACTATCATAACCACCACCAAAACAATAAATCAAATCACCCCGCGCCGACGGGCCACCAAGCGGTCAAACACCGGGAACCCACACATCACGTTTCCGGTAGCGAGGTCCCGATGTGGAGAGTGGTGTACAGTAGCGAGACAAGTAGCGACGGCTACCTGCACCGAGATGTCTTCACCGCACCATCACTGATCATTTTGGGCTTCAACATTCTACCGTATGTATGTACTCTCTGGAATCTAGTGCCGTACTCGGTACTGTAATGCTTGAAATCATGTGCAAAATCTCTTAGCCTATTTTGAAATGTATGAAATGTATTTCTGAAATGGATTTCGATAAAATGGATCGAGAGTGCAAGTAAAAGAGCTGGGGTGAGATCTCATCCCACTTGGATGAGCTATCAATCATTATTTTCATCTGAAAAACATATCGTCCGTTCCCAGTCAATAATGACCCGCAATATCTAAAGCCGACGATACGATAACGGTTGATACGGTTAATATGATGATAATCATCAAGGAAACTCCTCAGATCAATCCAATCTAATCGGCGAATCTCGGGGATTTTGCTAAAGTTTCGTTTCGAACTCTTCAGATCGGACGAACCCACTTTAACTTTTGTAATTTACTTGTTATTCATGCCTTGCTGGGCAATAATATGCTTTATTAGTCGGTGATTTCGACGACCCATATAAAATCTAGAGTACGTCATTGGTCTATATGGAATGTTTTGTTATAATATGGGACATATATTATAAGATTGGCAGGTAGATGGGTACAGTATATTCATATGGGATCGGACAGGTAAATGTTTAGATGGATCGAGGTTGTTGAGAATCGAAGCTCTGCGAGGAAGTCAGTACTGTAGTTAGATTAGAACTGCATAATTTGATTCATGCTAGCAGATTTATATTACTCTAGCCATTCAATAGACTAGTGTCTAGCTCTCCTCGAAAAGTCCCCAAGTCAAGTCGACACAAATGGAAAGATTTACGAGACCCCTCCTTCGCGCCAACCCCTCTGAAACACAAACCTGACTCTCACATCTCGACATCTCAACTCTCACTCGTGCCATTCCAGGAATTCTGAAACACAGACCGACAATCCTTCTCAGATCAGGCTTGTCTTTCTCATGCCTTCTTTCTCATGCTTCTCATGGGACCGTACCATACTTTGTGCACTTCGTAATTTTAGTGGCTTCATTCTGCTCTTCTCTCCGCTTCCTTCCTCCAAAGCTGGGTCTGGATATTCACTTCCCGAATCCCAAGCGGAACATCCGGCTCTCGACATGAGATCCCAAAATAGATGAGCGGTGAAGAACCTGAAGAGGTGAAAATTGTACGAATATTATATGAAAATTCTGCCTTTAACCTTGAAACTTTTGGTAGTTTAAATGTTAGACTAAAACTGTGTAGTTACTGTGGTAAAAAGAGGCATAGCTTGGATGGGGGGGAGATCGCGGCTGCGCGGGTATTCCCATTTGACAGGTTTGATGATTTGGGAAGACTAGGTGGGCAGAAAGGGAGCAATGCAGTTACTGTAATAGGCTATGGATTACAGATACTGTACCGCGTTTCTAAGAAGACGCATGGTTTGTTTACCTATCGATCGTGATCGCCATGTACATCAACAAACATTTCCGTGATACCCTTATGTATAACCATTATGTATGATATCCATGAATCATGAACAATAAATCCCCAGCCCCCTCCATTTCTCTATTCGAAACTTAGAAAAATAAAGATGGTCCATTATCGCGTCCATTGCGCGAAAAAGTTGGAAGCCCTAAAAAGAAAGCTAAGTAGTAGGGTTCAGCTCTCTAAGAGAAACAGGATTTGGGAGTTAGATAGTTGATCCGAAGTTTATTCCATTTTGCTTTCAACATTCTAGAAGTAATTTCGAAAGTGCTGGTACTAGCATCATCGCAGTTATTCAGAGCTTCAAAGTGCAGAACCCCCCTTCATCCTGGGGAGTTCCCTCCACTTCACGGAGAAAGTTCGTCGGGAAATTCTTTTTTCAAGGGAAGATTATTGAGAATAATAATTGTATAAAGTAGAAAATGCCGTCATACGCGCAATTCATTCATGCGCCCTATATAGGAGTTGGATGTATAGCAATCTAAAGAGGGCTGGAACTGGACTGGCAGGCTTTCTCGTTTCGTTCAGACTCTCACCGATAGAAATGATACTAGTGTACCGGATTAAACCCTGCGGCCTTCTTTTTTGACAGTACCTAAGGTAAAAATCGGTTTCCTTTGCCGTCAATTCTTCCCGCAAGGTGTCTGCCGGCAGGCACCAGATAGTCGGAGACAAGACCTCGAATTTTGTGCGGTAAGTCGGTGGAAAGTATGGTATCAATCTGTACAAATGGAAAGCTACAGAAAGGTTCGAAGACTTCATTTACCAATGATTCGCTTGCCCTACCTTGACTTGGGCACAAAGCTTACGATCATTTGATAATGTAGAGGGAACCTGGAAATCTCACCTATCATTTGAGGCTTTACATTCACAACTTCTCACAAGATACTGCATTCTGCGGCCGCTTGGGGAGGCCTAGTACAGTTATGAATCATGAATGAATGGATGGACTTATTGCCGAATGGGGAGGCCCGAGAATTGGGAAAAAGGTGGAGATGACGGGTATGAGATGAGACCTGAAAAAGACATTTTATTTGATGTTATAGACTGACTTTCACGATTATCCTCGTTATCGTTCGTTACCCCGTGCTTTTTTCTCACAATCTAGATGTTTGATCAGCAGCGATCACAGTTGAAGATGAAGGGGAATCTTCAAGGTTAAGCGAAGGCAAAATGCAGAATCAATAATAATTACTCTGGCTAAAAACGATGAAAGTAAACAAATGATACTCCCAAAGGGGCTTTTTCCTCCCACAAGAGCAACACGCGTGATCTATGAAGTGACCTTTCCGAGGGGATTGTCGATTGCCTCAAAACGTTTGATTGGTGCTGGAGCACCATCAATTTTTCGTTACGAGCCAAGCCCTGGCTGTATCAACGGGAAGTCGGAGTTTAACAAATTATTCCAATGATGAAAGGTCGTACAAGGATAGAGAAACAATTGTATGCAAGATGTGAGCATCTAACCTATCGGCGGCTTTCATTTGAGGATTTTGATGCAAGCATTCAAATCCAAGCATAACTCCATAGATGCCCAACCTGATGAGAGCAGGGAATAGGAAGGGGCCAAGACACATGTTGACTTTGCGTTGAAAAAGATTTGAAAATGGATTGTTTTGATCCAGTGCCCTTTTTTATGAACGGATATAAAATAAAAGTATTATATGTGATATTTTTGATATCGGGAAGCGGTTGATGGAGAAAAATCATCTGAACTCTCTTAGGTTTAAGTTTAGTTCACGATTAGATCCGGGTTCTAAGACAAACCTCTTTAGCTAAATATTCATACAAAGCTAGGATTTTCAAGTAAATGTATTTTCTGGAGTTTTCCCTTTCTTATCCTTTTCCGATTTCTTCTCTCGCTTTTTAGAATATTCGAAAAGAAGAAAAGAAAAGAAAGATTACCGAAGTGCCGACTGATAGAAAGATGTACATCCATTTTCTATCTTGTGAAAAGTAATCAGCCTGTCAGATCTAATACAAACCTCGGAGAAGGGCATGAATAATCCAATCAAAGTTTCATCCCTCACTCCCGTATCGTATTCAATTGATCTATTTAGACTCAACTGATCAAATTCAAGGCTTTGACATGAGAAATCTTAAGATTCGATTACCTTGAATTACTTAACGGAGAGATCCGGATCTCTTGGGTAAATTTTTCATCTAAGATTTATATTCAAAATGCAAAAGAAGGGTAATGCAATGGAAATGCAAGTGCTAATCATTAGCACCCGCACCCGCACTTGCCTTGTCTTTTTCCCATTCCCATTCCCCATACCGCTATATTAACGTTTAGTCTAAAGGAACGAAACAGTATTTTTTCTTTTCTTTTTCTATCTTTTGTGTATACAGTACGACCCCATGCACACAATTTCCATATGGTTAATATCCTCCGGGTGTACAGATGGAGATTCTGTGTATTGCAAAGAAATAAAACAATTGAATCGTATATTTTGAGAGAACATCGGAACTTCGAATTAGATGATTAGATTAGATATATGAGGATATGCTTCATTAGGATATACTTCATTAGTTCATGGGTAGAGTCATGAAAATGATATAATAATAGCAGAACTAATAGTAATAATAAAAATAAACCATGTAGAGCTTTTCATAATTCGAAAGGCTAGAAGTCCCCACATCCTGACTTATAGGTTCCTTTCGGGTAGTACAACAAATCTTCCTATCCGCTGCCAGGACTATCGCATCACCCCTCCCCTTCCCCTCCAGAAGTAGTTATACCCAGTATTATATCATGCCATAGGTGAAAGATTGGGTAAAGCAAAATAATCAAAATAAATACTTGTAATATGTACTAGTAGCATCAAACTAACATAAAATAAGAAGAGCTAGGAGAAGAAGAGATGGAAGAATTAACCCTTGAAGAATATATATTCCAATATCTAATAATCCATCCATTATTATTATTTAATATCCGCGACGACTCCATCTCACTCTCTCACCTCATATCCATATCCATTTCCCAGATTCCCAGACCCTCTCCCAAGATATCCACAATATCTGCCCATATCTACCAACTACAGTCTTCTATTTCTACATGCATACTTGACCTACTTTTCTAACGTGCTTCTCACTTCTCTTGCCTGCTGCACTCACTCACTGCATTCTCAAGTCCTACTACTTACTGCACACTTTACTGCAACTGCAACTGCTTGCAATTCTGCACTACCACTCCTACCACCGACCCATACGATCACTCGAACCAAACAGGGACCCAACAGACTTACAGTCTTTGTACCTCCATTCCCCACTCCAGATCAAGCCATACAATCCCTCCCTACTGTTTGTCTCGCCCGAATTATATCGGAATCAGACCCAACCCACTCATACACCCACCACTCTTGTCCCTCACATATCAACTGAGCCATATCCCACCCAACTCCCACCTCAAAACATTTATATCAAACATCAACATCCTCATAAACAGTCACTTCTTTCGTTATTCTTGTCTTTTTCTTTGACAGAAAAACACAACAAGTGATTTATCCCTTCACTCAATCAATCATATCATTGATTCATCCGCCCAAAACGAAATTATCTTTCCTCTTCCTTTCACTACCTCGATAATCCAAGTTTTTGTGATCGTTGACGATCGCATTGATAACTTTCATCTTTTCTCACCGCCACTATCTTTCTACTCAACCCATCTCATCTGAAAATAACCTCGCTTCCCTCCACCCACCTCTTTTTAAAACCTCAACACCAACCCACCTCACAATAGGCCACAGCAGAAAATTTCTTTGCCATGGCTAACTTCCCTATGCACAATTATTATAGACAGTCGTCATTATCTGTCGACAGTCATCAAGCCCACAACTACTTTGAAGAGGACGAAGGAAGCATTCTTGATGATAACATTCTCGATCAATCTGCATTAGATTCCGGCTTAGACATGTCACCACCCATGGACAATAGCAGGCGGGAATCCTTTGCAGTATCTTCAACGTTGTTCTCACCCAAGGCCGATGAATGGCAACATGTCGACATGCAACCAATGGCTTCCAACAATCCCTTTGTCGAGCACAACAGCAATAACCCATTCATGCGCATCGAGGCTGCACAAAATGCAACATACGGACATTCGAATCACGGCTGGGGCATGGGAAATGGTTCGGGTATGAGCACACCAATGCAAGGTCATGATGGACTTCCATCTGATTTTGAGGTCAATGTTCCTATCTTTCAACGTCCCGTGCAAACCCCATTCACAAACCCTGGAAACCATCAACTGCCTCTCTTCTCGGCCAACTCCAATGGTTCAAGTCACGCATCTCCACAGAAGGATTGGTCGGTTTCGGAGATGGATCATCGCATTCCCAAACGCATGCGCCCACACAGCCCAACTCTACGATCACATCCTGAGATGTCCAGAAGGGGTGATGGTATCCGAAAGAAGAATGCTCGTTTCGATATTCCGGCTGAGAGAAATCTCACTAACATCGATCAACTCATCTCTCAATCCACCGACGAGCAGGAGATTAAGGAGCTCAAGCAGCAAAAACGTTTGTTGAGAAACCGACAAGCAGCGTAAGTTCAGCATCTGATCAACCACTTGATTATTTTTACTAACCGTCATAACAGTCTTGACTCACGCCAGCGAAAGAAGCAACACACTGAGCGCCTTGAGGATGAAAAGAAGCATTACACTGCTTTGATCAACGATCTCGAGGAGGACTTGGCCGAAGCAAAGCTTGCTTTGGATGAGTGGGCTCGTAAAGAGCAACACTACCAACAATACATCGAGAGCTTGCAGATGGAGAAGGAAGAGATGGTGCGAACTCACACCCTCGAATCCGGCGACCTCCGCAAGAAAGTGAGCGTCCTCACAGAACACATGCAGAAGATGGAGAGCACCGCCATGTCAACTGTCCCCAGTTCGACTGGCTTCTCTGCTGACTACTCTGACATTGATGGTCTGAATATGGATGGTAATTGGGACAACATTTCATTCCTTAACGACTATTCCATGGAAGGTGAAGTTAAGATTGAGAATTCACTGGTTCCCGCCAAGAAGGTCGATACTTCCCTTCTTAGCGAGCCAGAGAAGCCTGCTGCTCAAGGTCTCCTCTTGATGTTGCTCCTTGTTGGTGCTTTTGTCGCTTCAAAGGGTACTTCTCCCAGCATTCCTCGAATGTCGGATGACGTTCGTGCTGCATCTGCAACACTCCTCGAGGATGTGTTCAAGGATGCTGGCATTCAACAATCCGCTTCCGGTGTATCTGCTATTTCTGATGTTACCAACGCAATTGCACCTCTTCCATCTGGCAACTCCTGGTCCACTACTCAAAATCCTTCCATGGGAGGTAACGAAATGGTCGGCGTCACATCTTCAACCCTTGGAGATCTTGCCAACAGTCTCTCGCAACCATCAGAAGAACAAGCCAACGAACAACTCTTTTCATTGTCTGCTGCACAATACAATGGGTTAACTTCTCAAGACTTCCTCGACAACTCTCCCGCCACAAGGTCAACATCTCAAGGACGAAAGAATCTTGGTGAATCACTTGCTGCCATGCGATCGAATTCTAAGAAATCGGCCGCCGAGGTTTATACTCGTTCATTGCTGTGGGATCAAGTTCCAAGTGAGGTTGTCAGGAATTTTGCTAAGCTAGTCTCGGAATGCAATTCCAGGAATGGTCCGGAAGAGTGCGATACCTCATCGGGTTAAGTCTAGCTCGTCTAGTTCAACCTATCAACTCACAACTAACTACCTATGTCATCCAAAAAAACTCTACTTCGACATTACAAATTCTAACCTCTTCGGTTTAAACTTTACGGCTTTTACGATTTTACGGCTCCATTGCGAACAGAGACTGTGTTGCTCACGCATCTTCTCATAATTTCTCAATTGTTCATGAGCGAAATAGCGAGCGTTTGAATTTCTTGGAATTTTTTCTATTTTATTTATGGCTTAATGGTTCTTATGGTTTTTATGGATTATGGATTATGGCTGGTTTACAAATTGTTTTTCTATTTTATTTCCTTTTCTCATTGCATTGTTCATCCATCATAGTTAGCGACGGGTCTTTTTCTTAATTTCATATTTATCAGTTTTTTTTACACGCCGGCATAAGACGACATCAGCTCGCAGTTGGACAGCAAAGGGGATATACATATTTGTAAATTGGATGGGCATGGGAATAGGGATGGGGATGGAAGGGTATTGAAGGAGATGTACCTCACATTTGGACTTGAAACGGACATGGGAAGGGAAGGGAACATTCACACGCATTTACACGCACACCAACAAAGCTACGACTAGCAACCAATTTTCCTTACTTGAGAATACCACTCAAAACTTTATTACGACTACGTTATCACGAACTATTTCATAAATATTATTTTACCAACGACATCAAGATACGATACACATACAGATTACGCATACACACATACACACACACAAAACTCGCACGCACGCAACTCTTTCCTACTTTTATCACGCAGATACACCCCTTTCCAAGTTTGTTCCCACGAAACTGTTTGCTCCAACGAAGCGTTTGCTTTGAACTATACGATGGGTGATCATCTTCACATATACACACATCCTATCCATATACCATACATACATACACCCAACAAATGAAAGTTTTACGTTTTACGATCACTCGCACTCACGATGAGCAATGACATGCAATCATGACTGATGAATGAAGAGAAATGCATTCAAATAAAGATATTTTTCCAAATACCCAAAACATACCATAGCACATCGGCCGATTACGAATCATTTATCGGGATATTTTCTTTGACAGCCAGCTTCTTCTCCTTTGCACATGTTTCTTGTATCTAATTTGATTCTCCTGTCTGTGGCTTCGGGCCCGTTTTGTCTATGAATGAATAAATGGGAGGGCATGAGTTACTTGTTTTAGCAACTCGGTTTTTTTGTATTTAATTTTTACTGCTCTCTATACCATAGCATGACATAGGACGTGATGAGATGAGATGAGATGGAAAACCAGATGGGGGGGAATTACAGGAAAATAGTCTATAATACATGAGGTTTATGTTCAAATATTCTTCCTGCTGCTTTGATTGTGCTTGCTTGTGATTATGATAGTGATAGTAATGGTGATGATAATGGTTCTACAGAGTACTTGTTTGTAAACTGTGCTACTCGAATGACTTCGTTCGAGGGTAGGTTTGTCTGCCCTTTCCCTGTATCCCTTCCTTCTCCGGATTCATCATGTATGTGTTCGACCAGTCATAGTGAAGTTTCTCTGTTTAGACTTCTTGTCTGTCCCGCCAATGTTTGCTCTTGCCTTTCTCGTATGTTCGTTCATTCATTCATTCATTTATCTCACGATTACGATAATCGTACCTTCCATCTTTCTATCGGTATCTCCGTACCATACCATACAATACCATACCGTATTCCCACCAAACATCTTCCAAACCCACTCACTCCTCCATTTCAAATCCCAACAACCAATCTCCTTCCCTCCTCCCTTCCATTCCCCACAAAATCACCAGTTCTTTTCTTTCCTTCATATCCTCTCTTCTCTTCTCTCAACTCCACTTGTAACCCAACCAACCAATCAAATAACAACCCCCTCCCATTACTCCATCTCCATATCTTCCAATGAACCATCCCCCAAACCACAGATCTTGAAACACCTCCATTCTCCATTTCTTCACCCCGTGAAATACGTGGTGTTTCATGTTTCAGAAAAAATTCTCTTCACGCAAGGTTCTAATAGCGATCCTGTATGTACCGGTACATGTACTCCATTGCCGCACATATGAGTTCTCCCCCCCCCGCTACTCCTAGTTAGTCTTCTCCCCACATCCCGTTTTTACACGTCCATTATGGTACTCGAGTAGTAGTAGTGTAGTACCATTATTATTCGCATTCATACTCTCATACTTTCTTCATACTATGCAGCAGCTGTACTACTGTAGTCGCTATTTACATCTCCTCCCCTCCCCCCACTCCACCCCACTACCCTGCTCCCTCCGGACACTAGTCACTAGAGGTGCATACCTACCTACATATACCGAGTAGTTGTATTTACAATACATATAAATGCACAACGCTCTATTCGTCTTAACTTCCAGCATGTCCATGGTAAGATTACATCATCACCCTAAAATCTTTCAAGACTACATACGAGTATACAGTAGCGTAGCCGCGTTATCCTCCGGTAACACCCTTCTTGCATTGCATGTATGGATTTCTCGAGTCAGTGATTTCATCCTACCCTACCCTTTCTCGTAAAGGGAAGGGCATTAGGACCTCCACTATCGCGAATATCGATGCAGATACGCAGTAGACTGAGTAGACTTTCTGTCGACATGAGTAGGTACTACATATCCAGAACTCCTCTACTCTACAGTCTCTACTCTACTCCACAACTCGGGTATACTAGCACGTGCCACATGGTGTTCAATAACCAAAGGAATACCCTGGTCTTCGAGGTACGTACAATACTACTGCAAACTTCGTTTCGTAACCGAGATCCTCGAGTCGACAGTAGTAGAGATGGAGCAGCTAGCAGCGGCCGACACCAAAGTACATCGCATAGCATAGCATATCTTGGCCACCACCGTATAACGGCCAACCTCACATCTTCACTTCTAAGTTCTGACCACTTCAAAGTTCAAAGTCACGCATATACATAGCAGTACATGACATGACATGACATATACATGACAAACCCTCCCAGACCCTTATTTTCTTCACTTCACTGATGTCATTCATGCCATTTATGTAAATGCAACGCCATCCACCCATCATGCAGAAATGACGATACGGTAGATACCGATATCCTGATTACTTACATACCACACCACGCATCAAAATCTTCAACAAAACATGCCAACATCACGTGAACAATAAGTGTTCGTAAACGTAAAACCCAACGACTCTTTTCCTGCCCAGAAGTCCAGTCCAGTCCAAAACTACACGAATATTCGCACTGTACATATTCCATCCAGCCACAGTTCGTTCAGTTAGGCCCCATCATCTCATCTCATCTCATCTCATGAACCAATCTGAAAATTGCAGTTCAAATTTTATAGCTAGTACAGTAGTACGTACGTCGTACAACACACCCAATATGACATGAAAAGCCCAAAAAATAACACAAAAACTCTCTCTCGAGTCTCGAAAGGATTATCACTAGGTTAAGTGGCTATTTTGAGCGATCTCACCCCATGGTACTACACCACCTTGACATCATATCATATTCGATAGTAATCCTATCCAGCTCACCCCAAGCCTCCAAGCTTCCAAGCCCGAACATGTATGTATGTAAAACTGTCAAACCGTAAATCATCCTCCATCCTTCCCGCACTTATCGTTATTCATAATTCCACCCACCTACCAACTAACCTAACCTTTGCATTGCGGCGTTGAGTTGTCCTGCGCTACCCTACCCTACATAAAATACTTACGTACATCACGCCTCTTCCCTCGCTTGCACTGCGTAGTCTCCATACCGTTAGTACACACTACTGTACAGAATATACTAAAAGTAGTTCCGTGAAATTTTTTTCCGCATTGAGGTTCCGGATTGGTGACTGTCAATCATAACATATCATATATCATACATAAAGATGAAACGTGCTAACCGTTAACCCGAGAACACATGCAATGTAAGCCAAGCCAAGCGCAAGAATCCATACCGTACATCATTAGATAAATAAATGAACCGTTAACGAAGTTCGAACGAATGATAAAATTCAAAAACAGAAAAATAAGAGCCAAGATACATTCTAGACCATGTACATACATACCTACAACCAGCACTCCACTTCCATACACCAACATACTACAAACTAAATAAACCAAACCAGGCACAAGATAAGGCATCTCAACAGCATCTGAAACCGAAGCTCGAAAAAAAAAAGAAACCCCCCTTCTACTCTTCTACACCAATGCCGCGACGCCCCGCCATAATGGATTATACCAAGGTGCGCTGTGCTACCTGTGGAGTCTGGACATTTATTTCAGCACGACAGAGACAAGACAAGACAGCAGAGAGTCAGAGACGCAACACTTCGTGAGCATACGAGTCCAAGTTCCTGTATGTCTCAGTCGTGACTACACTAGTACACTTGACCTGTGCCGATCTGGGGTTGTAACTTGCTTGTCTATGAACAACTTAGACTAGTACGTTGTAGGTCAAGTGCAGTTACTTGATTAGGTAGATGCTGACTGCAGCAAAATTGACCTAAATAAACTAAAACTAAAACTAAAACCAAATCAAACCAAACCAAACAACCCGATATACCAATGCGTAAGACAAGTAGAATTAAGTTTAATCGACGACAATGAAGTCTTATAATAGGATTAGCATTAGTAGAGATACATATGAATAAGCCAGTCTAGGTACCTTCCAATGCCTAAAGAACTCCGAGACACCTATTCCAGTGTGACCGTTTCCATATCTCTTTGAGAAAATAAAATATCAACGAACAACATTAGCTAAGACCAAGGCCAATTCGAAAAAACCCCTAGCCCAACTGACTAGAGTAATTAAAGAGCGTTCGCACCCTCGACCCGACCCCCCGATGCTTAGCGAAGCAAAAAAGTAGGCAAGCATGAACCAAACTCAATTAGTCGTTCGTTCGGAAAGGCATCTATCTCCAACGAACCTTCCCCTCCCACTCTGAGTTCCCGTTGTTTGAGCCGAAGCGTCCGTTTTCGATTTTTTATTTCTTAGGATTGTATTTGTCCTTCCAAATCCTACCCTCGCCGTGACCAATAAGAATCAGCAAACAGCTCTTTACAAGGATGCATTAAGCGATACGGCCGAGGAGACAATAAGGACCAATTAATTATCTGTACCAATGTACCTGTGAAATGCAAGAGGGTAATGGGCGCATATCGTCATACCCCACTCACTAAAGACAACGAACGAACGAACCATCACTAAATGACTGGGGTGGGACTGCTACCGAAAAGAATGCAGAAAAGACAGCAACCAGGCCAAAACAGGTATGTTTATACGAAGCGGAAAATTTTCCCCCAAAATTTCTCTACGTACGGGTTCTGGATAGGAGATAGGAAAGCTCACCAAGAATTGCCTAAAGTTTTTACACCCGCCTTTTCGGCCTTGCGAAGATAGTACGCTGCTTGGTGCTGCAAGAAATCCGAGTCAGTATTGCCAGTAACAACGGGATCATACTCAAAGAAAACCATCAGCCTCATATCTTGAGTGGCTAGGAATATTTTGAGGGTTTACAAGGGGTTCAGGATTCGGTTGAAGGTGCATGAGAAAGTTGCCCCATTGCTGCCCAAAATGCAATGCGAAAGAACCATGCGTGCAGCGCAAGTCACAGTAGTTCTTTGCTGGATCCGAGGCTGGTATTCGAGTGGATGGTGGGGGATTTGGGCGAACGGGCGGGCGAACTTACTTTGTCTTTTTTGCAGCCTGTGGGGTGAATGGTCAGTATATTAATACTGTAATAGATCAGGCAAACACGAGTGTTACGAGTTTAAGATCGAACTTGGTTGTTCGAGAGACATAGAGATGCTTACCGAACCCTTCCAAGTAACATCGCGCAACCTGTGACAAATGGTTAGTTTGCCTATATCAAGATCTATGTAATACAACATCGTAGCCCAACATAATTGTCGGCAGACTTTCGCCCTCAAAGTAGGAAGGACAACTTTGGTAGGCTCACCTCATTCATGCTATCTACGGTAAATGTCAATGAATGGCCTGATAACTTAGTTAGGCGAAAGCTTCATGCTTACCTGTATCCCCAAGTTCGGCAGCAGTTTGGTAATACTACAGCCAGGTCAGTAACGTACAAACGGGCTTACCCGCGACCCAATAAATCGAGCCCACTTACTTTTTGAGCTGCCGTTCGATCTACTTTAACCCCCCAGCCTGAAGAAGACTCAAAACGTCAGTATTACTCAATTAGGGAATTCATTTTTGATACTCTCAATTGCAATCAACGGATGCAAAGAGTTCATCAGTATAGAGCCGGAATCGTGGCAGACGTCTGCCAGAAACAAAGCTGACAACTCAGCGGAACATCCTCACCATTTCTGAAGCAGTTTGCTAGCTCGTAAATCGCAATGACCAGCTCCCCCTTGGCAGCTCCCCCTTTCATTTTTCCGGATTGCAGTGCAAGCTCCTCGACTTGTCCACGAAGTCAGCACTATGCTAATGTGAGGGATCATGACAGAAAGGAGCCCATGTGAAACGCGAAGATATGTTCAAGGTGGGTACATACTTGCTGCTGCATTTGATGCTGCTGCCGACAGGAATGTGACGGCTTCGGTTGGACTGGCTTGACATCCCCAGCCATGTCTATATTGTCAGTTAGAGCCCGAAGTGGCAATTATCGGAATCGGGAAGAGATCGACTGATTCTTCGATCAGGCGGCGTGGTGCAGGCCGCATAAGGGGCCGCGTTAACGTACCTGAGAGCAAGACCCTGTGTGAAATATCAGCAATTGGACCGGAGTGTGTTCCTCGACGGAGGATGTTTGCTGGCAAGTCCGACAATGCCTAAGAAGACAAAGTTGACAGAGTTGATGAGCTGATGAGCTGATGAGCTGAAGCTTCACCGACCCTACGTCAGGCGAATTTGTGATAGAAATGAACATGTAGAGCTTACGTATAAGACTTGAGAAAGAGCATTATTAGCACCATTAGGATCTGCCAATTTCGCGAATAACTTGGTTGCTTCCTCCAAGTGCCCTTCTTCATGAAGCCGAATAGCTTCCTGAAGATCATCATCTACAGTTCTGCTAGCAACCACACCCGAAGGATTTCTGCTCGGGCTTATTGCCCTCGGAATTTCACCAGAGTTTCTATTCTTCCAATCTGGTGGACTGCCACAAGATGAGCCTGGTCTGCTTATTGATCTCTCATTCTGCTGTGCCAATATTGTAGCCCTCTTCTCCCATTGTACCTCCGCAGCTTTAGCATCGGGCGTAGCTTCTTCCACTGTAATCTCTGGTAAATCACTCGGAACATGCGAAGATCCTACTTCATGCTTGCGCAAACCAAATCGTCCAGATATTCTTTTGCTATGATGTGCTGAATTTGACGCGGATCTATCGCTCACTTGTGAAGAGGCTGATGCCCCAGATGTGCCCGAGTTCCCGGATTCGCGCGAGTTGCTCCTAGGCCGTCCTCTAAACAATCGACTTGTTCGCGATTCATTGTTAGGTTTGCTCACTGAGGGTTGCAGGGATGATTCCGAAGAAGAGAAAGAAGGTGGTGATATCACTTCTTGTGTATGTGTATCCTTGTGTCATGTTAGCAATGTTGCAGCAGTGAGGGATCATTTGGTATGCTGTGTGTATCGGCCTTACGCTTCTCATAAATGTAAAAATTGGACCGGCTCGTGAAGAGTTCGCATCATTTACTGCGACTTTATCTTTCTTCTTTAGTAGATCGAGGAGAGGCATTTTGTCATGTTAGCTCAAAGGTTTGAGGTTGTGTTCTGGGATAGAAATATAGCCTTGTGGGACTGACTGAATTGAGTTACCACTCAGTGAATCTGCAGTGTGGCTTTCCAGCCGCGACTTCCGCCAAGGATGACTGCCATCACTTATTCAATTACAAGGCATGCAAAGCTTATTCTTTGGTCGAATTAAAGATTGTCGCTGCCGCTGCCGCAGATTTTCGATTTTCTGAGGTATGTTATGCTGTGGAAAGGGGCGCAATAACGTTGGGCTAGTTTCTTCAATGCAAGGCCATTACGCAAGGTCTGATAAGTGTTCTAATTTGAAGCTTTACAAAACTGTACCCATACCTCTATGTAGGTAAGGTTATTTGTGATACACGAACTAATATTCTTCACTTTCATATATTAGATGACAGATGAGGAACAGAGAGATCATTATTAGTCAAGGATGAAGCCCCGGCCTCGAATTTGTATACTGAGATATTTACATGAACCCCTTCATTAGTTTTGCTCCACCCTCAATTGATCTCGGTGATTGCATAGAGAAATGTAATTTTTCAGAATACCTCAGGGAAAGGACAATTTAATGTAAAATTAAGACTGCTAGAGCTTATAGGATCTAATTGAAGTTCCACAGCTTCACAAGTGGAGAGTCCTCCAGCCCAGCATCAACATCATGCTTCATAAAAATCTTCTTGGGTATCTCATATTCAACAACCGGCACCTTCTTCACGTCCTTTGCTAGCTCAGATTCAAGCATCTATATGGCAATGTCAGTAAATTATAGCATATAAGGGCTATGTTGACTTACACTTCCGTAAGAGTGATCCAAGAAATCTTCCAAATTATAAGAATGTTTGGTAAATTGTTCTGAAATGATTTTCGCAAGTGTTGCAACATTCGGATGGTAATGTGATTGCAGTGTAACAATCTCCCACATGCTGCTGTCGATAGCATTGGTCAACATCGGATCTTCCTCATCCATAAGGAATGGATCCGAAAGCCCCTCTTCTTCCAAGATTTTCTTCGCTTCGGCCCCTCTAGTCTCTCGGTGGATCATAAATAAACAGGTCGGGTGCTTCTTCAACAGATTATACATCCACGGCACGACCGCAACGACTCCAGAAGGAGGGGAGTATAAGGTGAGTCGAGATAGCCTCTTGATAAAGCTTGCGACGAGTACGACCGGTAAATGTGTTGACGATAAGAAGGTGTCTAAAAGCCGGAAGAATCTTGAGCGATGCTTCGAATGTAGAATGCCTGTGTCCAAAAGCGAATAGAGCTTTCGGTAGAAAGATGGATAATCTAAATTCTTCTCTTGTATGAGATAAAAGACTCCAGAGAGTGATAGCAATGAAGTTGATCCTCCAGAGTTGTATGAGTCGGTCAAAAAGTCCATCAGAAGTTCAGGTTTTGTAAACCATGGCGCAATAGACTCGGTAATCTTTGACAGAATCAATTTTCTTCTTTCCTTCACCATTTCCATGTTCATCACGGCTAACCATGCTCCTTGTGCTCGCTTCTTATGCTCCGTCAAGGAGTAAAGAGGGTGGGCCTTTTTCTTGGGCGCAGGTATGTAGAAGTCTTCGAGTTCTTCCTTTGATTCGGGGACGGATGATATCGATGTCAAAACCTCATAAGCGGTATCAAATTGATCATTGCCTAAGCGCCGGTTTTCAGTGGTTGTCACTAGTTTTCTAAGAGGTCAGTAATTGAATAATACATAGATAATGGTAGTCATACTGTATAGCTTCAAGGGTGTAAAATCGAACATCATCGTATTCCTCAACGAACTTCTCACTAAACTCTTTCCTTACACCACTGTCACTTCCATGACGAATGAGAATCTGCACCATATCCGTAAGAAGTCCCGTAGGAAAGTAGTAATCTTGACCGTTTCGCATATGCTGCCCTTCGATCTTTAACATTCTCATGCAGAGAGTCAATGCCGTAGACGCAGCATCTTCTTGACTTAACATATCGAGAAGGATAACCTTATATTCTGAATATCTTTCCTTGAGCCATTGAATCACAGTTGCGTCTTTCCCCGAGGTCTCTTTCATTTTCTGTAAACCCCCAACTACTATCAATTTGGTAAAGATCCGGCATAACGATATCGCGGCGAGAATCGACGCATCGGCACCTTCAGAGTCATCTCGTGCAATTCCAATTAGCCTTGCAATATTGTTATAATTCTTCTTCGATTCGAATATTTCGCTCTCCAGGAGGAGAATTTGCGCCTGGGAATCTTCTTCACTACTTTCGGGTCGTGTGCGCTTCGAGGGACCTTTATCCGATATAGTCCTCTTCCTCTTCGAAGGGCGTTTTGAATCAAGTATTGTGCCAGGCATTGTGAATTGTGTGAATAAGTCTAACTGTCTGCAAATTTATTTCTCTTATCGAGATAAATCCCGGAAATAGATTACGGCCTTAGACATCAGGCTCCATTACATAAGAAACTTTGGTGGGAAGCGAATTCCGAAAGAACCTCGTCAAGAACCTCGTCAAGCCTTTCAAGTAATTCGAGTTGCTGTACATCACCTCCCCTCATATCAATATGGCATCACGACTATTGACAAGAAGCGCCTTAGGTATGTGGCACACTTTGACTTGCGAATTACGTCACAATTGCTACTGGCCACGATTGACTGACACAACGTAGGGGCCGCTCGTCTTCGACCAGCTCTTTCTTCCCGTACCCTCCCGGCCCTCGCATCGATCTCGAGTTCGCGATCATCTTCCTCCAACGTACCGGCAGAGGACCCTAAGAAGAAGGCGCAATCGCTTCTTGATTCCCTCCCAGGCGACTCCCTTATCTCCAAGACTGCCATCCTCTCCACAGCCGGAGGTCTCTCCCTATACGCCCTCAGCAACGAATACTATGTCTTCAACGAAGAAACTGTTACTATGTTCTGTCTTTTGAGCATTTGGGGATCTGTCATCAAATTTGGTGGACCATTGTACTCAGAGTGGGCAACTGGTCAAGTCAACAAGATCAAGAACATCTTGAATGCTGCCCGTGCGGACCACACCGAGGCCGTCAAGACTCGAATCGAGAGTGTTCAGCAATTGGGAACTGTTGTTGATATCACCAAGACTCTTTTCGAGGTTTCTAAGGTATGTGGATTGAAGTGTTGGGGGGGGGGGGGGTTCCGGGGAGGCTTTGCTAATGAGAACTACAGGAAACCGCACAGCTCGAGGCCAAGGCTTACCAACTCGAGCAACGAACCGCCCTCGCTGCTGAGGCCAAGTCTGTTCTTGACTCGTGGGTCCGATACGAGGGACAAGTCAAGATCCGTCAACAAAAGGAACTCTCAGAAAGCATCATTTCCAAGATCCAAAAGGAACTCGAGAACCCAAAGGTTTTGCAACAAATTTTACAGCAAAGTATTGCTGATGTTGAGAGTACGTAACTTTTCATTGTTCAAATCTACAAATACTAATACAGCTATAGAGATTGTTGCATCTAAGGCATAATAGGTCAAAGAAAGGTGTTGAGCCATTAAACGTTTCTTTGCTCTATCCTATATTCAATAAAATCCGCCTGTGTCATGGTCGATGAAAGCAGCTCCTCCTATGCAATAATCTAGTTTAAAGTCTACCAATATGTGCATACGAAATTAAATGTTGCCCATAGTGCCCACATTGCTCCAGACAATGCTGGCGTAAGAGTGTCAATCGTTGTAGGGTGCAGAACAGGCCTCCCATTTCAGTGTCTCATGCGCTGTTCTCGCAATATCTCTCAGACTATTGAATGGGTCCAGAACAGTGTCATGATCTGTACCCTTCAGTTGCTCACAACTCACCTTGATTCCCGAAACCCAATCCTTGCTGGTCCAACACTTTCGGAAGTATTCTTTCCCCTTCTCACCAGTCATCATGTCCTCTTCAGCAAGGTAAATTTTCACTTCCAGTATCGCACTTTGATTCCTTTCAACCCTTTGAGTCCACATCTCTACTAGATTTTTTACCATCTCTTCGTAATCCTCACAAGCATCCCAACTACAATGATCCGTCTTTTTCAAACACAATCTTGCCTCGTCATTTATGCCCGACGTATCTTCTAGAAAAGCCCATTTTAATAGAAGAGTTTCCATCTCCTTTTTCGTCTCTATTGATACACCATATCCTTCTCGACACTTTTGCTCTGCTGCCTCTCTCTGCGTTGCTGCGGCGGTTTCTGGGGTAGAAAGGAAAGATTTGATAGCAGCAAATGCCCCTCCTGAACTTGCGATCATAGGCGCAGCATTGTTCACAATGAACTTTGTGACCGAACTCCAGTGATCAAGCATACTATTGGGAAGTATGGCAGCAAATTGAAGGAAGTAGGTCGATGACAGGTCTTGATGAACCCAAGGAGAAAGCAGAGTGATTCTGGGGCGACTTGGACAAATAATATGGGGAAGGCGGGCGATGATATTGAGAGCGTATATAGTCCCAGCACTATGGCTTGCAAGTGAAACGTGTTTAATGTTCAAATGCTTGAGGAGCAGAGGGATAGTCTCAAGATAGATGGGTATACGGTCTCGAAGTGGAACTGGAGTAGAACCCCCAAACCCAGGTCTAGAGAAGCGTTAGTTCGGACCATGTTGTAAATTCATATAATTGATATTGCGACCAATCATCCGATTGTGTCCGAGCCACTGGACTTATCGATACTCCAAACATCAAAATTGAGATGAGAGTGTTCAATTACTAGGCTAGCCACCTGAATACGTAACCACTATCTAAAGCAGCACTTAAAACCAATCTGTTTCGCAAAGAATCCTATTCGCTCAGTAAATTATTTGAATGTTCAATATAATTCTGAAGTTTAAACAAGGAAATACAGTGCACAGCCAGACAGTAGACGAGATATGCTACCTACCTGTCGATAAAAAGTATTCTCACGCCCTCATCCATGGCCACATGATCAAAGAAACATGCTAGCCATCTTACAGCCATCATGCCCGCAACAAAAAGGATAGTCGGCACATTCTCATCTGATGGTCCTGCGATGGCATATGATACCTTAAGCTCTGCGTGTTCTGCCGTTGCTGGAATCTTGAAGATTCGGTGAAATTTGATAGGTGCTAAAAGTTCCCTTGATTCGATTTGTGATGCTGTTAATGTCATGATGTCTTATGGTGCAATGAAGACTGTGTGAGATCAAAATGCAATTTCTGCGAAGTTTATGGACGCTGATAAAGGGCCCACCGTGCTTGCCTAAAGTGGTCACGTGTTCAGCGCTTATATCAACAGTCACATATATTTCAAAAGACATGCCAAGAATTTTTAAATACAAATTTTTATTATAATGTTGACTTCACTTGATTTTCTCAAGCTGACCAAATGGCGTACAAACCTCCTTCATTTGAATTCCAAGGAGATTGCACTAGCCTTTTCTTTATCTTCCGTTTTACCAACGCCCGAACACCATGCGTAAATGTAGATTTGATTTCAGATGGAAGTTTTAAACGAGAAGAACACTATGATAGAGTCAATAACTGTAAGCTGTGCGGATTGGACATGAACTTACGCATTAACGCATCCATCATTTTCGGGATTGTTGGTAATCTGTGCCCATCTACCCCAAACAACCTTTCCTCCAGCTGTGACCAAACCCAAATCAGATACATTGACCTCAATAATAGTTCCTCGGGTGAGAACACCCAATTGCGTGTACATTGGGTTTTGTGGGTTCTTCTTGACGCTGATGATAGGTAATTGCACAGTTACACCGAGCTCTGTGTGAGTAACGCTTGCCTAGAGACTGTCAGAATCTACATGGATGCAGAATGCCTGAGAAGAAAATACCTTCTTGTAACGTAAACCCATAGGTCTAATGAAGCGCTCATATTTGACAGGTCTTCTTGTGAAATCAGGACCGACGAAAGTTGGCTGAAGAGAGTCAATATTAGTATTTTCGCACAAAATGGGCTTTTTGCCCGTCGATTAGTCAAAGTGACATACCTTTGTAATCATACGCTTCCAGCTCTTCTTCGCGGTCTTCTTACCGGTCTTCACTACCTTGAACATCTCCTCCTCCGCAATACCTCTGACTTTGGGTAACGGCACACTGAACTTAGCAGCCTTCTCAGCTCTCTTATTCTTGATGGCGCTCGACAGTGCCTTTGCATTGGTGGGGTTCGATCGATCCAGCAAGTATTGAGGCAAGGGTGTGCTTGAAGGTTCGTTCGGAGCAGAGGACTTCACGTTTCGTTCTTCGTGAGCCTTGATCTGCTTCTTCATCTGTATCTTCTCATGGCGCCTCTTCTGTTGATACAATTTCGCTCGTAGACCAGTCAATTTCTGGGCATCGTCGGACGCTTTGTGCCCTTCTCTTGCTGCCTTCTTTCGTGTTCTCTCCTCATGGTCGAGGCGGCGACCATGTAGCTTGCGCCATCTCTCCATATACTCATTTTGAGGCTATTATTGGTCAATTAGTATTTATCAAGACCGGTGAACAGTTCCAGACATACCATGATGAATTATGATGATGGTGGTTGTGGAATTTAACGACTCAAAAAAATAATTTGGTCGAGGCCGATGATTATCGATAACAAATTTCTTAGCGTAAAAATAGTCTCGCTTAGTCATCAAAATTTATACGCTTCAGACAAGATCAGCATTGTAGAATTCAATATCGAATACTTGATCAATTGCACGACATCTACGACTTCAGGATGTTTAGCAGGACAATTAGAAGGTCCTTACTGGACATACGGATACCAAGCGCAACACTCCCACACACCTTCGTCTTACCAAGCCGAGCACGATACTTCAACTCTACCACACAACATGTCGAACCACTCATCGAGCCACTCATCGAGAGTAGCAATACTACCCCAATATTCTCGTTACCATCTTTAGAGCCAGAGAAATCCTCAGTCGCATCTTCGACCCCAATCGTACCATCCCTCAATGTCGCCTCACCCTCACTATCCCCCTCAGTCAGAGAGATGCTTCCCTTTCTCACTGCCCAATCATCACACTTCATGACTACACATATCTACAGTCGGCCATACCTTGTAACTGTAGGAGACACAGTTAGACTTCCCTTTCGCATGCCTGGCGTAGTTCCCGGCGATGTTTTACGCCTCAACACCGTTTCGAGCATTGGATCGAGGGATTACACCTTGAAAGGAACGCCTTACCTGGATGAGAGGATATATGAGTGCAGAGCGAGAGTCATGGGTACCGAAGCGGAACCAATGAGGATCAAGGAGAAGACGAAAAGGAGGAATAGGAAAGTGAAGACTGTGAGGAGCAAGCACAAGTATACGATTTTGAGAATTGCTGAGCTCAAGGTCAACACCGTGGAGGAAATTGAGGGTTAAGTTCGATCTTGTGGCATTAGAATCATGTACACTTTTCAGCTACCTGGAATTGCCGGATTCAAAATCAGAGTGGGGGGTATCAGAGTCGAGAGACAGCCACTGTATGTCATTCTGCAATCGCATTGCAGACATGCATGGCAAACTGTTCTCGTCAGCAAACCAGCCCGTCTTACTTTATCGCTAGGATGCGATGAATGTACTGTATTAGAGAGACTCTGGATCAGCTATACAATTACAAAATAAATGTACAATATACTCACCAACGTTGGTCGGTATCTACATCAGGACTTAATATAGATTGGGTGGGACTTGTGTGAAGTTACGTAGGTAGGCATTAAACTTTCAAGTTTTTGTGATTTCTCCTAATAAGTGGCAAGCATCAAGTCCTTCGCTACATTTATGCTCATTGTGGTTCACGTTTTGTGTTACATTATTTCACATTTTTATTCTTTTTCGGCACTGTACAATTTTCTGGCGCTTTCTGTTTTCTGGTTTTAATGTATTTTGTATTGCTCAGCAAGACATTGGACTTGCGATGGTACCGGACCATCCTCTTCTATCCTACAAGATCTACCGGACATATGACTCAATCCCATGATTCCAAGGCCTTTAAGGCCTCATCATCGAAATCATCGAAGTCATCCAAATCGGCACTAGCCAATGTTTTCTTTGCAGTCTCGGTCACTTCTTGTTCAGCTTGCATCTTCTCCATTCTCTCAACACTATCTTTGATATCCTTCAACGCCTGCTTTATCTTCTCTGTGGTCTTGTCCGTCTTACCTCTCTTCTTCAAGCACTCCTTGCAGATCTTGTTGACCTTGAGAGTATGCATTGGGTGAGAATACATTGTCTCGCACTCGGTGGATGTGGTTGGAGATGTCTCAAAGGCGAGTTTTTGGTTGCAGACTTTAACTTCCTTGCCCCAGGTGATATGACCACACTGAGTGAAGATGGCGCGTTTGTGGATGCACATCTTGCTGGTTGATTGGAAATTTTCTGTGGAGTAGACTAATTAAAAGCTATGATGAAACTTTGGTTGGCGTTGTTGCTGGAAGACTTGATGTCGTAGTTTCGATGAGATTGAACTGGAGTGGATAGAGAGATTCATAACGGGAGATAATAAGACTTCATTTATAGGTACCGTGAGTCCGTTGTTTTTACAATTTACGAACAGTTTGGACTATTCTGTATATGTCTTTGCATCCTCTGTGAGATGTGTGTTCCCCAAGGGACAATGAATTGTTCGTAACAGACTTCCCAGTTCTCCGGTTCCTTTGTTGTTAGGGCGATTCTCAATCAGTAACAAAGAAATGCAGTGCTTGGCAATGAAAGGATGATCTACTTACTAGGTATTTCAAAGGTCTGTCAAAACAGTCATATCATCATCTAGATATGTAAAATCTGGTAGGGAGGCTTGCTTACTTTATGGCAATTTAAGGAATGCTCCCAATTTCCATGCCATAATATCACGCACTAGCCGGAACGTTATACTGTATGAAAGATATCAAGAACTGCTGAAGTCAACTCGGCGCAGAACAGCAAATAATGTGCGTGCTGCTTGTCATACGCAATAGCACTATCCAATACTTCCAAGTCTTGCAGGAGTCGCAACTTCAACTTCAGTATGCGATGAAAAGGTGATTGGTAAGCTGCTGCCACTCGATTCTAAGGGCGGTCTTATGAGTTCTCATGTGATCTCTTATATAAATTAGTCTCGAAGACTTGAGCATGTGATTGTCAGTGATACTAATATTACGAGTACATTGTCAAGTGTAATTATTAATGTCACGGATGTCACGGATGTCACGAATGCTACAATTGAACACTTAGCACAGGCATTTTTGGGACTTACATTTGTTTGGCTAATTATATTTATTTTTTGGTCTCCGAATGGATTTTCTTTTAATCCGATAAAATTGAAAGTGTTTGACATATCAAAGAGTTTCAAGGGAGCTCAGACTGTTTATATAGACAAACAGGAGCACACGCCGTATTAACATCATATTTTTGGGTTCCCTAGGGATTTTGTGGTTTTTTTAATGACAAATGAAACTTCCACTTGTCACAAATCGTCATCACTCTCTCTACATGTCCATTCGACAATTGCCTCCTACTCAACCCGTCTTGTATCACCTAACTACTAAAGAGGTTGGTTCATGACTTGCCGGGTTAGCTCGACGTTGATGAGATATAATGATAGCGGATGGGGGGTGCGTTGTCTACCTAGTAGTACCGGGTCGTTTGTTTATGCCGGTTCGGATATAGTAAGCTCTGCAGCCGCAGTAGCCGAAGGATGATCACCAACACCAATGACAATTTTGGAATTACCATGGTGATCTATTGTTATCTGGTGGTCCTTATGCCATGTGTATTGTTGTTGTGAGTGTTGATTTCTGTTGCTGAATCGATCTTGTTTTTTCTCAAGTTTTAAGATTCGGTTAACGATGAGAAACGTCAGCAGTCATGGATCGGGCCTATCCCCTTTTATAGTTTGGATTTAGCAGGTTCCGAGAGTTGTTTCGGGGTTGTTCTGGCTCTGAAGATAGTATAACACTATCGCGGATGATATAGGAACCTTCGAGACGGGGTGCTTCTCCGTCATGGCCGATGTTAGCGAGCCATAATTTTATTCGATAAAGTCGGCGAAAGCTGTGCTCGGCATTGTTTTGGGCTATGTTCAATCAAGATGCAGCAGGAACTGCGAATATACATTCACGTTCTCCTCTGAGAAAGATCTACATTGGTCGCGATTTGGGCCCTATGCGAAGGGAACCATGACCAGAAGAATGCCGCATGATTGATGTGTGGAAAACAAGCGGTCCTGAGATACACTATCACCCAAATTCAATCCGAATTTCTCAGAGGGAAGCACACATTTCCAGGTTTTCAAATGCAGGGAGTGGTTGGATAGATCCGAGTATGAAGTACGTCAATTGATATATTTTAGCAGCATTGGTTGGAAGTCTACAAATTGTGAAATCCAGCGCGAAGAAATCTCACCTTCTTAGTATGCAAGCGAATGCATCTTCATGAAGCGAGTGTGCCGTTTACTGTACAGTTTTGAGGAAAGCAGGTGCTGGGCATCTTCAAGTTTTAGGGGGCTTGATCGCCAATTTGATGGATGATCAAAGTTCAAACGATGCCTCCTATGAGATAGGATAGAAAATGTGCGCATGGCCCAACCTTCCAGAACTTCAAACGAATCCATCGAATCTTCCCGCTGCTACTTGACCGTTGTGGCGTAACATTAGCCCATCATCACCCCTCATTTTCAGTCACCTAGAATGTCTTCTTTGAACCTCGATAATCTATTGTAAAGATCCCGTGCGGCCTTTCTTCTCATTCTCGTGTTCGTTTTCCTCTGAGCTATCGTTTGGTGTTCTGGGATTTGTTATAATATTTTAGTCTAGTAATTTGGTTTATTGGTGGGCGTAATGAAGCAGGTTGATCCTCGAAATTATGGTAGCTGTATGGAGCTGGAGGCATGCGAAGGCATTGAACTTCCCCAGCATGCCGGTGTACAACGAAAATTTTCGATCGGATCTAAAGCGAGATTTGAGAACAAGACAGCTTGCTATGATTGCACTTGGCTGGGCTGTTGGAACATGCTTGATTTCGAATACGTGAGTCAATCTAAGTATAGACACTACATGCAGAATGAAAGATAATTCACCAAACCAGTGGACCTACTTTGGCACGAGTCGGTTCTGGATCGTGTCATTCGGACATGCACTTGTAGCAATCTTAAGTTATGCAGAAATGACTGCCATGGGAAATGGCTACTTGGCTTCCCTTACAATCCCCCTGCACTGGGTTTGCTACTCGATTTATCGATCCTGCTTTGTAGTTTGCACTGATATTGGAATATTTTCTTTAGAGTTGGCGAAGCTCATTTTCCTATTCTAGATGTATACTCGAGTACTTAGTCAAAAAACTTCAGTACATCATCAAAAAGCCCATTAATCTTTTAGCATCAGTACTAGTTATACAATTTTGGATTGAGGAAAATGAATATGATGGGCCAACGCAGCTATTCACGTCACTATAATACTTATGCTCATGCTCATGCTCATGCTCATTGCCATTATTGCCCTAAATTATATCAGCGTTCGTGTATTATCAGGAATTCGAATTCGCACTTTTTAATTTGAAAGTCATTATCATGATGGGCCTCATCTTCATGACTTTAATTTTGGCTATTGGAGGAAGAGGAGACTATGATTCCAAGGTAATTCGATATTGGGAAAATCCTGGGGATTTCACTTTTTATATAGAAGGTTTGTGATATTCGCGAAGCGGCATTCTCATTATCTTCAATAATTTGCACAGCTCCAAGCTAACAAATATCCAGCTGGATCCACCGGTGGATTTCTTGGCTTCTGGAGCGTAGTATCTAGTGCAGTATTTTCTGTTCTCAGAGCAGAACTAGTCGGTGTAACAGCAGGAGAAACGCAAAAATACCGTCAAATCTATTTCTCGCGCAGTTCGCCCAACCTTCTTCCACCCCCCCGTACTGATTCCCGCGGCGTGCCGGTTTATACGATTGGCTTAAGTTCTGTTCTTTATACAATTGCGTACCTATCCGTCCAGATCGGCACTTTTCAAACCTTTCAAGATTGAAACAAGCCGTAGGAAGATCATGACTCCCTCTCCCCTCTCCACAATCTTCCTTGAAAACTTACCTAGTACTGACTCCTCAATATGTTCATGATGACAATCTCCGACATCTAAACTTGGATTAGTGCTAAACAGCGAGCCACATCATCGAAACCCAACTCATATACAAATCTACCCTTAGGCTCATCGATCCCCTCATCGCTCTACCATTTTGCTATTTTATGACGCTCTTCAATGGAATCACCACATTCGTGACATGATAGGGAGTGCGTACGAAGTAAGCCAAATAATCGCCGCGAACTCAGAGAATGGAGGGAGAGGAGGAAACGGAGGAATGGAGTGGCCAAACCTGGTATTAGACTACTTCCCATTTTACGTATATCTAGCAATGATGACTGGCTATACTAAATACAGGCTATAGTACGGTATGCGGATGTATTGGGGGAAAAGGAGAGGATTGATAGAGGATAATTTTTGGGCGAGGGAGAGGTTGTAGAGGAGTGGAAGGAAAGAGCTTGAAGGGAGGTAGGAGAGGATGTATGGAAGACGCTAGGGGATAAGGTGGTTGAGTTTTTATTGGTTTGATGGTTCTTGTCAGTTGAAGTACGGTTGGCCACCATGCTGGTAGAGAGAAGGCAAAGAGGGAAACTTGGATTTAGCATCTGTTTGTGCGCTTGCTCACAATGCATCGAAGACAGGGGTGACTGACAGAAGTCATTGCACATATCCACAAAGAAGAATCAAGCAAGAGAGATAAGGTATCATTTTTTAAAAATTTAGGCATTCGTAATA
Source organism: Sclerotinia borealis F-4128 (assembly GCA_000503235.1). Taxonomy (NCBI): domain Eukaryota; kingdom Fungi; phylum Ascomycota; class Leotiomycetes; order Helotiales; family Sclerotiniaceae; genus Sclerotinia; species Sclerotinia borealis. The sequence continues at coordinate 32,645 of KI628667.1, read as the reverse complement.
TTTGTCATTACTTATGAAGACCTCCGCTTGAAGCCATCAAGCTATCATAAGCGCCTACAATGTCCCATCCCTCATTGAATATTTGAAAACAGAAACGACCACAACCACTTAATCCTCCTTCAAGACCTGAGCGAATTCATTTTTGTTGATTCTCTCAGGCTTGCCAGCATCCAAACCCTTGGTACCGATCTTCTCTTTCGAGTATCCGGCAGCGTATGGGTTCAATCTCAAGAGAACTTGCTTGTTGAGCAATGGGTTCTTCTTTTGAACACCAGCACGCTTGGTGCGCGCAGATCCTCTAGCGGCACGGATGACGGATTGCAACTCAGTGGAGTTGATGAGACGTCCAATATCGGCTTGGGAGACAACGTTGGATGGGAGGAGGAAGTCCTTCTTGAGGGCAGATGGAGCGGTGGTAGTACCATAGATATCGTCAAGAGCCTTGAATGCAGATGAAGACCAGACGACGAAACGTCCGAGGTGACCACCTGGTGCCAATTGCAACAAGTTTAAGGAGAAAACATCACAGGTCTCAACACCTGGGAGGTTGCGGAAAGCACGGACAAGTTCCTTGCCATCGACCTTTCCGTCGTAGACAACGAGAGGTCCACGTCTCTGTCTGTGGCGGCGGCCTCTGAGCTTACCCTTACCGGCACGGATCTTTCTGGATCCCTTGACCTTCTCAACATCGGCTAAAGCACCAACAGTGTTGAGGAGACCAGCAGCAGCGGAAGTGCGAGCAATCTTAGCACCCTCGAAAACTTCGGAGTCAATAACGAGAGGAACTTCAGCAACTTCGGAGATGCGGTGACCACGGGCGAAGAGGAGAGCTGGGACACCGGAGGCAGCGAGGGCAGAAACGGTTGCGAATCGCCTATACAGAATTAGTTGAAGCTTACGAAATTTGAGGGGCAAATTCTCACTTTTGACCAAGGTTGATCTTTTGGTGCCACTTTCTCCAGACCTTTGTAGGAGCGAACATACGTCCAGATCTGCACATGTTACCGAAAGCAGCTTGACCAGCACGGTGAGTTCCGCCACCGGAGACACGAGGAATACGGGCGACAGCACGACCTGTGAAGATACCAAAATTAGCTTACTTCCTTCTCCCCAATATGGAAATTTGCTCTTCGAAATTTTGCGCGCAACCCCCCAGCTTATATTAATTGCCCAGTCCTCCCATATTATATGAAATGTTTGCACTAACCGGTACCCCATGACTCAGCAGAGGTTTGGTGACCAGCCTTCTCGCTCACAGCGTATGGTTGACGCTTGTTCTTGGCCATTCCAGTGTGGACGGTCTGAACGATATCAGGTCTGATTGGGGAGGTGAAGACCTATTCAGTTGCCGTTAGTTTCAACCTCCAAATAACATTGCGAAATTCCACCATATCGACTTTAATCTTTCGTTTGGAGGTATTCGTACCTTTGGGAGAGGGATGGTGGCGCCGGTGGCCTTGCCATCGGCGGACAAAATGGAGACTGTAGGACGGGAAGCCATTTCGACGAATTGATGACCTGTGTCGTGGTTGTCGTTGATTGTCGGAAAAGTCGTTGATATTGTTCGAACTTAATTTTCTGCGAAAAATCTAGTGTGTGAATTCTCGTTTAGCGAATTTTTTGTTGATAATGCCTGAGGCCATCATAAATATGAGCTGCACTAATCCGAATATATCGTTAGCGCAATTCTCATGCAATTGTGCAGACGCGGGGAAGCGCTTGGCCATGCTCATCCAATTCTATCTCATCCATCAAACAAATCCCATTATCACAATGTGTCAAATATCAACTATCAACTTGTATCGGAATTGTCTGCATCTTCATACTTGGTTATTGATACATTCACTTAAGCCCCGACTTTGACGATTATTAACAGGTACTTGAAGTCCACTTTTATCAACACATTTGGAGACTTTGTACCTTTTGACTATGAATAGAACATTAAGGAGACATATTGGGTATAAGAATGAGGCCTCAAACAAGTGGTGTATGGATTCCTCCTGAATCTTCTGGCAAGCCTCTTTCTATACAATCAAGAGATTAATGCAGCTAGTCTGACCTATCTACATTGTATACACGTTTGGAAGTCTCCACCACTTTCCTGGATTACAATCTTTTCTAAACCCATTGAACTTCACGTGTCTTTGATATCCAATTATTGCATCTCCATCAAAACTGTTTGAAGAATGTCAAGTTGAAGGTTATCTTGATTGTTTTGGAACTTTAGCAGCCAACTGCCAAGTTTCAATATTCGATTTCCGTTCCGAGGTTCAGAGCCTAACTATTGTCACAATAATGGGAGTTGTAGAGGATCAGATCACTTACTTCGCTAGTATAGCAGTGATAAGGTCATCTCTTGCTTGCTATCCTTCGGGTGTCTAAGGATACTTTACGACCAGCTCGAGCTCTTGATGATGACAGCCTCAACGTCTGTTTTACGCTTTGACTTCGTTATCTCCGAATATTCTGAGCGTTCTGCCACTAGTCTTCCAATCATATGCCCCACTTTCAACGCTTGATATCTCAAAGTAATACAATGTTTCTCAACAATACCAACATACAACATCTTTGATGGTCTAACGGTCATGATTTCCGCTTGTCATACTTCGTGACTATTCGCGGGAGACCGGGGTTCGACTCCCCGTCAGAGAGTTCTACCAGTTTATTCCTGGATTATAATGTTCAATGTTCTTTTTTGCAGATTTTTTGAAGTGGGAAAGCTTTTTTCTTGAGGAGAGCGGGATTTTTGGTAGCAGTTAGCAAAGGTGGCACGTGCCCTAAACTACAAGCGAACACAACCCTGTTAGCTTTAGCGGCGAGTTGACTCCCTTCGCGGAGTGGAGAACATTTCTTTATAGAAAGACTCTTGGTGGATATGTGTATGGCTTATCTTTCGTTGACCTATAAGTCACCTCCTCCAATCTCATTTGCAAGAGGTCATCCTCCTGCTATAATACGGTTCAAAAATTTCATTCAATTGTTGGTCTAGATTGTAGATGTAGGCTAATAACGTATTGCGTATTGCATGCAGGGTTCCTTGATATAAAATCCTTTTCATTCAAAATATTGGCATAACAACGAATATCAATATGAAATACTTCTCAAGTTCTCCTTTCGCTGGACGGAGGACATCTTCTCATAGAAAAACTTTTAGTGAAGCGGGGCGGGATAAGTCGACTTGCACTTATGTATCAATTTTAAAAAGAGATTTTCTCCACAGGATAAGTTTTTTTCTTTGTGGCGAGTTTTGGTACCCACCGGCGATTAGATGTATGTCTACCAAACAACATAACCATTATCCCCTATCTAATTCGCCCAAAATCTCTTTACCCTAATGAGTATTGATATTTTCCAGAATGTCCCTTCCAAGAAATACTTCAACACCTTATTGAGATGAACAATTTTTTAGCCATATTTTTGACCAAGTGTGAGCCGTTCTTGATTTTATATTTGGTATCTCACTCTAGAACATAACGCTTCACTCTCCTCTCGCTGGGCTATCAGATCTTGACTGAGAGACGATTGATTTTCACGAAGTACTCATACAGTAGTGATTAACGACTCGTAACTTCCGAAAGAAGCTTCTCTGGAACCGGTGTGATGAGGGAGAGAAGCAGGATAAGCATCTCGATTTATTGCCAAGGGACACAATAGTCTGTGGTGTCTCTGTGCCGGGTCTATAAGAAGGCATTGTACTCCCGAGAAAACCTTCTTGTTCAGCGATCCACTATAAAGAACGAGGACCAAAAGACAATCGCGCCAACCGCGTTAAATCGCCAACACAACCGTGCTACCCAAAACCCCTGATTCCTCCATCCACCCCTCACGCACCCATCCAAATATCCAAATTACAATCTCAGACAGATCTCAGATCCGCGACTTTTAATTTCGAATTCAACAACCTGTTCCAAGAAAAATAAGACACAATCTCCCATATGAACTTAATACCTGCATATTGTACAAACATGACGAAAACCGTTTAACTTTAAATTTACTGTGGTTCAGATTCAAAATCACATTTAGATTCGGTTATGGCATGACAGGGATCATAAGTCATCCCATCATACCACAAATATATCATATCATATCATATCACTCGCATATCATATACTATACGATTACCCACATGAACTGTTGAACACGCAGTAGTGGGACAACATACTAGGACAACATACTGGGACTCGGAGGAACCCTTCTAGAATAATACATCATCCTTCCTTGGTATTCGTTGTCCAATTTCGCCTTCATCCCGGTCTTCTGGAGTTAATCACGCTTCATATATATTCCCTATATTCCCTATATTCCATATATTCCATATATTACATATAATACAATCCATCAGTAAAGAAAACGCCAAGAACATTAGAAACTCTCTCCAAACTAAACTTCAAAAAGTATCATATCTTCTTGCTATAAATTGAGGAGCTGCTGGCTGTATATTTATTACAGTACTGTCATCACCTCGTACTTTGGACTGAACTGAATTTCCAAAAAAAAAAAGAGAGGATACTGGGGATATTCCCATTGGGAATAAATACCGGTACAGTACTGTACTGTACCCTTAATATATATATCGTTTCGTAATATTTTTTCTCCCAGAAAGAGCACATATCCGATTCTTCGATGTTAAACAGGGTAACAAGCATTAGCATTAAGCATTGGCATACGATATCGCACCCCACATTATCGACTGGGATCCGGTAATCTCTTCAATAATATCTCTTCAATATACGAGTACACAAAACAAGCGAATATTTATCGCGGACGAAAACGAGACGGGTATATAATTGGAGGATTGATTGGTTTTCTTTGGGGGGGGAAGGTGGGATCCCCTATTTTTCATATCCGCTTCAAGTTGTATGGAGATAGACAATTCGACTCTACTCTACTCGAGTACTCTTAGAGACTTTATACATACATACAGTATGTACAGTATAATTTTCTTTGGGAAACGAAACGAAAAGGTATGGATGGGTATAGGTATAAGTTACAAATGAGGTTTTGCTTTATCATTAGTGGTTTTGATCTAGCAAGCAAGCAGGTATAGGTATAGAAATCTATACAGGAAAACAGTAAGTAGGTAGTATTGATAGTTTGGGGGAAAAAACTGGTATGAATTGTGCTTTTTGTAATACTGTATAGGCTGTGTTGTGTTGTATATTATTAATTGGATATTCGGAGGTGTGTGTGATACCTAGATAGGTAGGTATGTATTTCCATTGCGACTCGGATGGGGTATGTATGTATACATATGGTGGGTGATGCAGGGAGAGGGAAGGAGGGAGGTAGGTGGAAAGAAAGAATAGGATAGGAATGGGATGTGTCTACAGTAAGTAGTTCATCGTTATGGTAAAAAAATTGGCGTGATTCGATGGATGGATGAACGATGATTGAATGAATGAATGGCAGTGCTAGTTCTGAGTTGTCATGCTATTTTTGTGTTGAATGCTATGCTAAACACCATCATCCTATCCTATCCTATCCAATCTCATGCCATCTCATGATTCTCATCTCATGTTCTCCCTGCAAACATATGTATGTTGCGCAACTATCTCCCTTCTCCTCCCTTCTCCTCCCCTCTCTTTTCTTCCAGGAAAGTCTCTTGGACTCAATCCTAACCCCATCCTCCCCAGTAAAAATTACACATTTCCATCCATCCATCTAGGAATTTTGCCTCACCCCGCACCCACCACCAACACCCAACACCATAAATAATCCATCCAAAAAAGATCATCGATCGATCAACTGTGTCAACAAAACAAACAGTAACGAGATGTTATAAACATAACATATGCAATGCGCGCTGGCAGAGATAGATATAGTAAAGTAGTAAGAAGCAAAGGTATCAATCACCTCCCTGAGGACCCATCCCAAACGCCTTACGGAAATAGATAGATAGAAACCCCCAAAAAAATAAACGAAGTAAATATCAAGATAGATATCAAGATAGATAGATAGCCTCCATGGCGATCATTGTATCACCAGTAATCCCATACCAAAAACTCCAGGGCCAAAAAGAAAAATCGCCCGAATCAGCTGTCATGGGTGAACGAGGTACGAGTGTAAGATTGTATCGTAGAGTAGAGCGTGCTGTGCTGTGCTGTGCTATGCTGTTGAAAAGACAAATAAAAACAAAATAATAAAACAAATAAAAAGAAACAAAATGATATATATATCAGTAGACATCGAGGAAAGTCAAGAATTTATTTCTTGAGACTCTTCCTTCTATTTCCCATACCCATACCCATCCAACCCATTAAACCCGGACTACTCGTACTCTGAGGAGTGATTGGGGTTTTTGGTGGTGGTTCGCGTATGACATTTCTCATGATATCCTCATATCTCAGTGGCGCTTTCTCTTCGATCGCCGATTGTGTTTCCTGAGCTCTTCTTCCCTTTGCCTTTTCTTCATGCATAAACATGGGTGCCGTGGATGATCTCTTCATGCTCCCGAATTTACTCTCTTTAGGCGTGCGCTCATCGACTGTGACTAAACTCGTTTTCGATGTATTGCTGTGTACCAATGATGATCGCGAGGTATTGCTATGAGTGGTGGGAACAATGTTGGATGTGTATGTCAGGTTTAATTTTGGCATGCTGGGACGTTTCTTGGCGGATTTGGTGAAAGAGCGAGTGAGGCCTTGGAGACCTTCCATGAGGCTATTGGGTGTTTTAGGACGTTCGGGTTGCATGGATTTTGGACGGCGAGATTGGAAATTCTGCTCGAGTTCAGAAAAGACTGGGCAGTTGTCGTTTTGGGGAGAGGGCGTGGGTGAGGGAAAGGGGTCGGAGGAGAGGAAGGCGTGTTGGGGGGAGGGATTGGAGGAGGCGGAGACGGGTTGCAAGAAGGTGGTGGTGGAGTTGAGTTTGGAGGGTTGTTGGGGGAGGGTCATGCTGGAGGCATTGGGGTAATTTGTGTTGATTTTGGAGAGGGCACCCAGTGATGAGATGGAGAGACGACGGGCGGAGCTTCGACGTGGTGAGCTCTGTCGGGAGCTTCGTCGTGGAGGATGTGGTGAGGGGATGGGCGCTAATGATGCGATACCTGCGACTGAATGGCGGATTTGATAGTCGGTGACAGGGGAAACATTGCGAGATGTGGGATTCGAGTGAAAGCTTGTAGGACGGGGAATTTCCACCACTCGAGGTTTTGAGACAAGAGTAAAGGAGACTACTCTTGCGGTTACTTCAGCAGATGCACGAGAGGAACTTCGAGGCCCAGGGTGTTTGGCAGGAGGAGCAATTTCGAAATCGAGTATCGAGTCCGTGTCTGAGAGTGAAGCATCTTCTTCGCTCGAAAGATATAATTCATGAGGATTTGATATTTCAGATTCTGGTTCTTCCACCACCACCTCTTTTGTAGCTTCAAAGCCATCCATACACTTCAATTCCGTCATAACATTGTTCAATATCGTCGAAGTTCTCTTGCTGTTTCTCTGAGGTATAGTGGGTATCTTGGGTATCTTGGGCATGCTGGGCGTCTTCTTTGGCCTTGACCTATTCATCACTGAAGCTTCCATATCAATGTCAATATTTGAATTGTCGTCGTAGTCGAAATTGGCGAAACTTGAGACTATCGAAGCTCTGGAATTTGGTCGTTCGATTTCCAATTCCCTAGATGGGAATGACTTCTTCATAAGAGGCATGTTGAACTTTGGGAAATAAAGGGACCAAGTTTTTTTGAAACGAATTAAATGTCTTTATCCTTCGGCATGAGATATCCTTATTCTTCAAGGATATAAAGTGCTTGTGTGGGCCCTGGTTCCTGTATCTCTTAAGTAGGCGAGGTTGATGAGTTAAACCGTTGAGTAGTTATGAAAGGCTATGCAAGCTTTTTATTATAATATATATAATAAGATTTTCAGGAGAGTCAAGGATATTTGGTAATTGGTGTGAAATTCCCTGAGATATCGAGAACATAAAGATGTCTGTCTAATGAGTGAGTGTCTGAGAATTTAACACTATGAATGAATATAAGTCAGGTAAAGTTTCTCTTATCATTAAAATTTATGCTAGGAGGGAAGACGTTTGATTTATACCTGTCTTGGGGTAGAAGTTGTGAACGTACGTCGTTTCAAGTTTATGTCTTTTTGTAGGAACCGAAACTTGACTTGGGAATTTGGGAAATGGGCGGCCACCGCGGGGGAGACCAAAGAAAATTGAAAGTAACGAGTAAACCAGTAAGGGTAATATATTTAAATAAATGGGGCTGTAATATCGAGGACCTATAAAAATACTTTGGAAGAATTTCGATGAAATGTTTCTAACTCGAATATCGATATTGTATGAAAGTTTGTTTGAGTAATGATTGGTTTTAAGGGGAGAGATGGATATAAGGTTAAGTAAATCTGCAATTGTATATTCAAGTATGTACTGTACTCGTATAGGTGCCTAGGTAGATACAGTAGTATGTATTGTAAAAGGAGGAGGAGAAGGACGAGTACCGTAGAGGAGTAAAAGGAATTTAAAAGGGCCAAAAAGGTCTCAGAAACAAAATTATTTTCAAAGATGGGATGAATAAATCTTTTATAAAAAGATGCGGTCCCGGGTAGAGTGAGTGATAGTGATGATAATTGCTGTAGTGGGTATATATTGATAGGGATAGGCAATGCAAGTAAGCTCTAGTTGATATCCAAGAGGTTTAGATCTTGGAAAGATCTGCTGAGGGTTATGAACTTATGGATGAGGTGATATGCTCACTTTCATACTTAGCTGCTGCTGCTGCTGAAATGCGGATATAAGTATATAGATTTGTACTTTGTTATAAGCAAGGGTAAGGTGATGAACGAAACGGAAGATTCGAAGGGGAGTGCCACGGCTAATTCAGTGAGTTTTTTGTGTTGCGCGTGTTGTGTTGTTATTCATGCAATGGTTATCTATCAACCATGCTCCGGAGTTTGGGGATTTTGATATTGTATATTGTATTTGTACGGAGTAGAAGATATACTTTAATATACTTCGATATACTAGATAGAGGCAGGGGGAAGTTTTGAACTTCTTCTTCTTCTCTTTCATGGAAACTCCCCGTTGCAATAATATACGCACCAACCAAATGAATTATTTATATTTTATATGATTCAGAAAATTCAATATTCGATGGAATTAAATATATGCCGTCAAATCAAATTTTATAAATAATTCAGAATCCTCAACTTCGAGGGCTGTGGGCAAGTGGGCAAGTGGGCAGTGGGCTGAATGAATCACACAGACATCATCTTACTTCTGTACGGCAGTATCCATCCTACCGAGGGAAGTGCCACAACTACTATGATACATGATGGCTTTAGAAAGAAACTACGAGTATTCCGTCTATGATCTAATCGACCAACCACTTAATAATAATCACTGAAACACACAACACTCTTATTCCCTTCCCCTCTCCCTGGTTCGAGGATCTGTGGGGGAGTACGGCATCAATGCTCGATATCCTCTTTTTTTTTGACTGGTTAATCCATGAATCATGAATCTATGAATCCATGAATTTTTAAAAATATATATTACTCGAGTACAATATAACTGTAAAGTCCAAGATCGCTACTTTGTACCAACCGGTAGGTAGCACTATAGCTTCACACCGATCTTTTCCAGCTTCCTTCCTCTAGGAAGCATTTAGGCCCCCCCCTGCCCCCCCCCTTCCTCAAACTATTCATAGAGAAACTATTATAGTATTGGTAAATCTCGAATTTGGTGAAATCTTCAGGCTGAGTTAGACTGACGGGCGCATTTTTTGTATGTACCACACCATCCATTCCATCGATCTATGAATCAATCCTAAAGTACATAGGTAGATAGATAGTTCTCTATAAATCACAAATCACCATAACAACCCTCAAGACCTTATTATTATATTACACCACCCCCACACACACACTCGTACTATTTTTATTCATACAGTAGGTATAACAAAAGGAATTTAACCTGAGAGATACTATACCATACCATACCATACCGTCATATGTTATATCTATTATTAAATTCGATCCTGACTCGAGCGCAGGTATCTGTAATTATAACCTTCCATCGTCATACTGTATAAAGTGATTTAAAACAAACGCCGATCACCGTTTTATCTGCTCATGGCTTCTTCAACTCGCACATACGGAGTAGTACAGTACAACAACAGCACAGCACAGCACGGTAGTACTTCCAAGCTTTAACGCACGTACTGTACTCGTACATGTAGCAAGCATACCATACCATACCATACCATACACACATTGTTACATACCAATTACAAACAGCAAGAGCAACAGCAACATTAACATCAACAATCAACATCAAGCACATCTCTAAGCGCATCTCTAGAGTGTTTCTAGTATCTAACTCCCCGATTACCGATTCCCAATTCCCGGTACGGTACGGTACGAGAATGGTTTGTTTGTTTCTTCGTTTCGAATTGGGTTCTCTGATAACAATACTAGTTACTGAGTACTACAGAACGTCACATCCATCGTGAGACGTTTCCCAATAATGTTTTCCTCTCATCTCATACAACTAAAATGTCCGTGGTCCTTTCTTTCCTTTTTGAGCATTTTTAATCTTTTTTTTTCTTTTTTTTCCATCATCATCATCATCATCATCTTCTTCTTCTTTCTTCATCTGTGCACCACCTCCATCATTTCATTCAGATTTCGCAATCCCATTCATTTACCGGTACTTAGGTACGGGAGGTAGAATACTATACTTGAGTAATTAGTTTAATAAGCAACCTTAAAATGCGCGCTGATAGGATTGCTTCCAGCGCTTATAAAAAAATAAAAATAAAAAAGAGTACCTTAAGGCTTATGGAACCAACGGACCGGACCCCTATGCCATATGGTAGTTTTAGTTTATTAAGTTCGTGACACTGGCTGGGTCGGTTTGCTACCAGCCTAGAACTTACTACTACTACTACTACCGGTACACAATTAGTTGCTTAAACCCCTGAATCAATTGACCCTGGGGCTAAACTTAAACTTTAACCCCATCACATCCTTCAAACTTCAAAGATTCAAACCCTTTCTTCCTACTCTACGGAGTACTAACTGCCGTCTGTCTATCTTGGCATCTTCCCATCTTCCTAATAAATCCTCACCCAATAAACGATCCGAACTCACAGGAGGGACAACGGGACGGACGGGACTTCAATATACTTACTGTACAGTGTACTTGTATACCTGTTTTTGTCATGAAATAATATATTTATCCCAATTTATGTAACCACTGACTCTCATCTCAGTAACTACTGATACGTAGTTGATACCAAAAAGGTACATAGTAGATACGAAGTAGATAATGATCGACTTCTTATAATTGTGATAATCAACTTACCCCCCTCACTAATTTCCATGATTAGACTTCTTTTAGAAATTTGGACCCCATTCATTACTATACCCTTACTAAAGTGAAGGTAATAAATACTAGGTAGGTAGTTCCGTTCCTCAATTTGATCTAAAGGTAAGGTAAAGAAAGGTAAGGTAAGGTTATATGCTACCTACCAGTGTACGTACTCAGACCCCGATTTTCTCTCTCTTCACTCCCTTCCTTACCCACTTACTGTAACACTCTCGCATATATTCCATTTCACACCAGTGATACATCATACCACAGCATGTATCCACGTTGTAAATACAGTACATACTACATACCTAGGTATCCAATCCAGCCTCGAAAGATATAATATATTCCGAATGACTGTCGCACCGGCACGGCACTCTGTTCGTTTACAGTATCACCTATGGTACCGGTATCGTATCATCTTGATAGTGTATCTAAGTGACAATGTTATGCTGAGCTGTAATGCTGTAACTACGCAAGGCCTGTATCAATATAATATAATCAACCCAGTGAGTGAATGCCCCACTCCACTGAAGTGCATCACATTATCGACGGGATGGATGGATGTGGGAAATGTGGAAGCGGAGTTTTTAGTCTAATGTGTATGCATACAGGATGACGGGCGAGTGCTTGGATGGCTTGGAGATGCTGGAACTTTCAAACGTATTTCAGTATGTACGTACTACGGCGTAGTACAGTATCAGCCAGTACTAGTGGATCTCTTGAATATACCTAGGTAGCTTCTTAGGTAGGTATTTTTGAACATCATAGTACAGTACTCGAGTATAGTATTATATAATTAGTATATATCTACTCGAGTAGTACTTTACGATAACTCAGCCTGGATGGATGGATGGATGAATAGAAATAGAAATATAAATATAAATAGAAATATAAATATAAATATAAATATAAATATAAATATAAATATAAATATAAATATAAATATAAATATAAATATAAATATAAATATAAATATAAATATAAATATAAATATAAATATAAATATAAACATAAAATATAAATAGATTTATATACTCGAATACAAAAAAAAGTTACCTAGTAGTAGATATTCATATCTCTATACTCGTAGTACTCAAGTACTGTATTATATATACTAGATATAGTATAGATAAATACTCGTACTGTATTTTGATCCGAGACAGACATTTCCAACAGTTCGGTCTGTCTGATACTCGTAGTTTGATAGTCTAATAGTCTGTCTGATATGATAGGTAAGATATTGAGTTTTAATGGGGTATATATATATATGGGTTCTGACGTCAAGATGTCTATCTCTGAGCTGAGAGCTGAGAATATAACATAACACGGGAAGATACCTAATAATGTTCATCGATAATGTTCATCACAATTCAAGAGACAAGAGACACTGTTAGTGTTAGTGTTGGTTTATTTGGTTCTCATTTGCGTTGTCATCAACTCATTATTATACAGTAACCTCCATTGAACGTTCGTTATCATGAGTTATGTATGAAAGATCTTGGAGAGAAAGAAGCATACCTAGGTAGTTTGTTCCATCATCTCTCATCTCATCTCTTCATATTATCTTAGCTTAGCTTATAGATAGTCTCCATTCTCAATCCTTCCTTTCTCCTTCTTATAGTATCAGTATGAATTCTTAATTTCGCTTTCCAATATCATATATACTCAAATATAATATATATTCTCCTATTTCTTATTCTCATTCTAATTTGTATTTATATCATCATCATTATTATCGCCACCTTTTTATTTTCACTATACTATATAATACCTTACCATCCCCAACCAACACAAACCTCACCCACTCAACTCAACTCCATACTGCGTACAGTCCATACATTGGCATACAGTACCACCAACCCGCGCCGAAGTTCAAACACCCCCATCCTCTTTCCATAACCCACATTAAATCAAAACACACTTTATTGAATAAGCCACTCTCAATAAAAACCCTCCATTTCTCACCATCCAAATCTCACTACAGTACCCCCCACCCATTCCCTCCCCCCTTCCCTCTCCGCCCCCTCCTCAAGAAAATACAAAAGTCTGCATCCCATCCCATCCCATTTTATTCCATCCGCATCCCCATCCTCTTTCCCATCCATGAACCTTCCCCTCATACCATTTCCAGCCACCATCTCACCATCTCACCATCCATCTCATCGCGCACCATAGGTCCATAGCATGGCATAGCATAAGCAGAGTGCTGAGTACTGTAAGATACTACTCGAGTAAGATAGTAAGATATTTTCTGTAAGAAAGGTAGAAGACAACCAAAAAAAAAGTACAGTAAGTAAGCAGCCAGCCAGCCAGATATGGAGCATGTACATGTGCAATGTGCATATCCATGTACATATCCATATCCATATCCAGGAGTAACAAACAGTCAGTCTGTACCTGAACCGTGGTACTGGGATAGGATAGGATAGGATATGACAGGTGAGATATTGTATTTATGGACTACTCCGTAACTCCGTAACTCAGTACAGTAGAGGCTATTTATTTATATCCAAGAAATACTGTGCATGAAATATGAAGTACAAAAAGTCATACTCCGTATATATATAAGTGAATGGATTATTACTATACTATAGAGAGTCTATACTATATAGTATATTAAGTAGTAAGTGTATTAAGGAAATCTATCTACGAGTATAACTCGACTTATTTGCTGCTGGGCAAGATACTATAGTATAGTACAGTATAGTACAGTATAAGATGCCAGACAAACAAACAAGGAAACAAACAAACAACTACTCAATCCATTAAACTAGCACTTTTTTTCCTTTTCAATATTTACTCGAGTAAGTACCAACTACCGATACCAATAATTATAAAAAAATCGAATAACTGAAAAAACTTGCTTATTTCCCTTCTATTATACTCGAGTATATAACAATTTCTTCTTATTCATGAAACTTAGTTTTATATATAGATATTTTACAGGACGAAAATAGTCCGTTGCACCTCTGTCTCATATTCTATCTCATACCTATGCATCTTACCCCAATACTGTGGACAACACTGTCTATTGTCTACAGCAACTCCTGCTCCTCTCCTCTCCTTCCTTTCTTTCCTATATATACATTGCCAAGCTCTCGGTCTCATCCTCGTCCTCGTCCTCGTCCTCGTCCTCGTCCTCGCCCTCGGCCAAGCCAGTCCCTTTATCACCTCCCCTCCTCTCCCCTCCTCTCCTCGCCTCTCCTCTCCTCTCCCCCTCACCTCAATCCACATAAGATTTCATTCCTTCCACAACCTGCTACCTGCACCATCTCGCATCTCGCATCTCCCATCTCCTGTTTACCCCATCCTCCCCATCACAATCCCCATCACAACACCACCACCGACATCCCGCATCTCCCATCCTCCCCATCTTCCCATTCACAACACCACCGTCTACTTCACATCCACATCCACATCCATCTCCCAATACCCATCTCCCAATACCCATCCTCCCCATCACACCACCGCCATCACCACCACCACCACCACCACCATCATCTCCATCTCCCATCTCCCATCTTCATCTCCATATCCCAACCCATAACCACCTCCCATACAGTAAATCCATACTGTAAACCCCCAAAAACCAAAAACTCGAGTATCATAGTGTAGTAGTGTAGTAGTGCAATAGATAGACAAAAATAATAATATAAAAAAACACGCAGGAAACAGATATTTAATTTTATATCCGTATATCATATCAATATCCATATACCTACCTATCACCATCACCATCACCATCACCATCACCATCACAACACGCACGCATCAGGAATAAATAACAGACACGTACTCAAGTAACTAGTAACCAGTAACAAGTTCAGAAGATCTTCGTCTATCTATTATGCTATCATTCACTTCATTCATTTTCCCAATCACCGCACACCGCAAACCACACGCCAATATTTTATCCCATTGAATTGACACTCAACAACCATACCATTGTCCTACATCACACAAAGAAGCGATATTAAAAAAACGTAAGAAGTGCTCAGTAAAAGGTTGTTGAAATCTGAATTGCTCTTTTTTTAGGTCCGCCCAACCAACCACCCATGCTGTCTGTCATTTGCCCGGCAATGGCAATTCATTACATATTTTCTCTTTCTTTCTTTCTATAACATAAGAAAAAAGATTGTAGAAGCGACGCCACGTCTGAAGCTGTGTCGTGTCGCCAAAAGCCATTATACAAGGAGAAAGTCTCAATTCTGAAAGAAAGTTTGTGCACTCGCTTCGGAAGAGGCTACGAGTTAACTATCCATTATCATTTATCGCATAATCGCGTCGACCATCACGGTCGTGCTGATTGTGTAGGGTCGTATCCCGAAGTGCGTATTTATGCCTTGCGGGAGCGGGTAGCGGGACGAGCTGGGCTCACGCCTGTTGCGCGACCATTTGAGGAGCTTGCATTGATCTTCCCGTGTGTAAGCGTGGCGACATCGGGAACTTTGGCATCGACCAAGGATCGTGCAGCCTTGCGACCCGTGGGGCGCTTTCCATCCTTCTTGTAGGTTGCAAAGTAGAAGGAGATGAAGAGCAAAAGGTAAGAGCTGATAATACCCATACCCGCGAAAGCTGCAAACTCTTCTCCGGCGCAGTTACCTGCACTTGGCAAGTTGGGGAAGTAGGTTGAGGCGAAGTAGGTGTAGGATGCAAAGTAAACGAAGCCTGAATAGTGAAGGGTACGTCAGCAAGCTGAAAATTGGAATTTGTGGCTCATTGGGGATTTGAGCTGCCTTACCAATATCAATGACAAACTGGATGATCTGGAGTCTGGTGATCCATTCCTTCCACCAGATACGGATTCCACGCGCACTTTGAAAGTAGTACCAGTACATGACAACGTGAACCATCAGATTAAGAGTAATGGGGACCCATGACACAGAGGTTAATCCAATGAGTTGTGTGTAACACAAAAGAGCAGTGGCGCCGTGGTGGTAACAGTGAAGGAAAGCTTCGCGCGAAAAAGTTAGCATTTATACATGGCAGGAACCGCAAAGCAGTGACTACGTACTCAATGGCTTTTTCTTTAACACAAGGAAAACCGTATCAATCAATTCGAGGTATTTTGTGAGGTAATTGAGCTACTCAATGTCAGCCGCAGAATCATATAGTCTCGTCTCCAGTCGAACCTACATAATAGAGAATGACCAAGTGAGAAGTCCAACCACCCTTGACATCGCAGATGGCATAGAAAAGACCATGGTTGTAAACTGTAGGTACCAATTGCTCAACGAAGAGTGCTAAAAGGATGGCGCTGATGGTGGTAAGGTAGAAGTTGTGAATCATGAAAGGACCATTCAGTTTGAAGGCCGGTCGATTTCGCATCAACTCCCTTCCACCAAATATTATAACGTAGTATGCTAGAATTGTGAAGCCGCTCTCCTTCAATGTTGACATAGGCGTAACTCGTGGTTGAAAATCGAAGTCTTGTGGATGGTAACCTTTGACCGCGGTGAAGGCCTTGTCGAAGATAGGCCATAATTCCACCCCGAATGGCTTCTCAATTGTTGGCAAAGGGAATGCCTTCATATCTAATCCGCTTGACGACATAACAACAAAACTGCGCCCGACGTTGCTATGTTGTTGACCTTAATTGAATCTGCGACAATACTGTTGAGATGTCGCGTGTTCTTTAAAAGAAGTGGAATTCGTTCAGGCGAGATGGTATTTACAGCGCAACAAAAGTAGATTGGACTATAGACAACGATCTTCTCAATTAAGCTTTGACGAAAACAACCTGATTGATTGATTCTTTCCTAATGAATTCACAATAAGATAAGAAAAAATGACAAGGAATTCAATGAAGGAGTGACGAGGAAGAAGAAGAAGTAAATGGAGTAGGTAAATTTATTTTAATATCATTTACTTTTTTCCCTTAAAGGGGTCGGTCGGGAATGGGGGACATTACCGAAATTGGATTTTTGAGAGAACACCTTGGTTGGTTGGTAACATGTGATTTCGATATCACCGACTTTTACAAGGAAGAAGTGTGCAAGCAATGGTTTCTCTTGAATTATTAAAAATTAGACAATTGGAATTAGAAGTCTAGGTATTTCTATTAACAACACCCATTTTGCTAATTTTGTGTATGTATTTCCTCCCCATATAACAACCTGTTGAGCTCAAAACACAAGTTTAGTAGCTTTCATCTGATGATGTTAGTTATTAATTAGGTAGATGGTAGAGAGTAAAGAGTAGAGAGTAGAGAGTAGAGGGTAAAGTAAAGGGTAAAGAGTAGAGAGTAGAGAGTAGAGGGTAAAGGATAGAGGATAAAGAATAAAGAATAGAGTAGAGGGTAGAGGGTAGAGGGTAGCTACCTAGGTAGCTATAGAAACAACAATGTCAAGTGTTCATCATATGTGAAAGTAATTAGGTTACCCTGGGTCAAGAATCAATGAAGGAAATATATCCAAAACATGCTAAATTATCTACTTATCTATATTCTCAAGGGCATTTCAAGATCTTTAGCATATTCATAGACCATTGATCTGTTAAAGTGTTAAAGACTTAAAGTACCTAGCTAGGTACAAGTAGTCTCTTATATAGAATCCCATTTCTCCAACCCCTTCCTCTAGCGAGCAAATAATTCGTCCCTGGAAAGGTAGGCCTTTAGAAATTGGCCAAGTTGAAATGTAATTATCACTATTAACCATTTGATCTAATCCCGTTTTACCTCTTTCACCCAATAAAGCGGTGCTTTGAGAGTACCTAGTAATTCATGGGGACGATGAAATGATTTATGAACTTGAGAACCGTTGCTTGAAAGGGCTATCAAATACCTAGTACTAACTATACTTCATCTGTGAAAAAATCGATGTCATCAATTCAAGCCTTATTTTCCATCGCGGGGATGCTAAGAGCGGCCTCGGCTGGTGATGACTAAGCAACAACCAATCACTGGAAATTGTTCGAAACTTGCAAAGTCACGAACCCGTCCAAAACCCACGATTTCTCGAGTTATTTCACCATAACAGCTTTTCTTAATGTCGTCAACTAGAATTCTGCGTGTTGCTACGCGCGCGCAGCCATCAGCCATCTTCCGATCTAATGGACTCCGAAGCTTCACTTCCCGTGTTGCCCCAACCGTGAGCGCAACCTCTACCAGCTGTTTCAGCACTACAAGCCGCAGTCTGTCTGCCGTCGCCGATAAGGACGGGCAAGAAGCTTCTCACCACGAGGAGAGCTTCGAGGAATTCACGGCTAGGTACGTCGGTCTTCAATTGAGGGGGCAAATTGCTCGCGTTCGAGCATGTTCCTGCACAACCGAAACAAGCCGAATGAAGGTCAACATGAACTTCCAAGGTTGGCTAATGGCCTGATAGATTTGAGAAGGAATTCGAGCAAGTTCAAGATGTTTTTGAGCTTCAGGTATGTGCTCTTTTCATCCATCTTCTATCTTTCCTGAAATCCTCTCTACATGCATGCCTACAGATTGCTGATTGTCGTATGATTTGTCTTGGAATAGCGAAATCTCAACAACGCTTTTGCCTACGATCTCGTACCTTCCCCATCAGTCGTCGTTGCCGCACTAAAGGCTGCAAGAAGAGTAAACGATTACCCCACAGCTGTACGGATCTTCGAAGGTACGTACTATTTACTTTGTATCTCGCAAGTGGGGTGGTTACTAGGCATAGTTTTGGAGAGGCCCAAGGCTGACATCACTACACATTAGGAATCAAGGCAAAGGTTGAGAACCGCGGCCAATATGATCAATATTTGGAGGAACTTAAGCCACTCCGTGAAGAATTGGGTGTGAGCTTGAAGGAGGACCTCTACCCAGAGGCTAAGTAGATGATGATGGTGGTGATGAAGGGGAGGCCATACTGTAGATGGATGGAGTGCTTCATGACTCTGAGTTGCGACTTTTCTTATTTGTACAGCTGTTTTAAGAATTACAATCCACCACCCACCAGTAATGAAAAGACTTGTCGATTACTTTTGTATTGAGTGATGAGGAGGACATCGCTGTTCATTGCTGCCATCGACCTACAAACTTGTGGAGATGTCACTAAATGGTTCGGGGGGAGGGGGAAGAGGGAGAAGGGTATTTTGAGGTTAGGGCTGTCAAATATCAGTCATACAGATGTGCACAATCACCAGCTTATATCATTTGAATCCATATCTCAAAGTTCGAATGATAGATATATATGTTTCGATTGCCTTTTCTCATCCAAAAGCAACTACATTCTCAAAACATATATTTCAGGAACATATCTATGGGCAAATCGATTTAACTGGATAGCCATACTGTTGGCCAGGTCAAGTCAAAGATACCACAGACTCACTGCGTAAAGTGAGTCTGCGTTAAGCATATCATTCAACATGAGATGATTCAAGTTACAGCCCTAGGTAATTTAGGTTAGAAACCTTACATCAATCATATCATGTTTGATATAGTTGGCTAGTATATTGAGATCAATTTGTTAGTTCATATGACTGATTATTTAGATGCGTTCATCATAACCTTTTACTTCATGATATCTATCTGGAATGAGTTTATTGTTGTAGTTTGTTCTCATATTGAACGTATATCATTGCAAGTATTATAATCTTATTACATTGTAGTAGGCTATGATTCTATCGCAATCTTGTGTGCTGAGAGACTCCTAGAGCTTACCAGAATTTGTTATATTGGCTTCACGGCAGGCTCTAAATAAACAGGTTGGAGCTTTGCCTTGCCTTAGACAAGATTGAATTGCCAGGCTACTCCAGAGGTGGTAAGTAGGTAGCAGCGGCAGGTATTCACTTTTGAATACTCTATTATTGGTAGTCTTCCCTCTATCCTTAATCGAATCATCATCCCAATACTTTCATTTTAACACAACCATTTATTGTGCAACCAGGCAAGTTTCTCTATGGTTTTCCGTTTTCCTTTTTCAATGGTTTGGTAGCAAATTATCTTTCCAAGCTACTGTACTTATTTTCTAGATCAAGAAATATATTCGAAGAACCAGCTGTAAGTCTCCATTCTAACTTCTATCTTCCCCATCTTTCATTGTCATTGATAGTGTGTGTTGCTCTCACCTTTGGCCATATGTAAAGTTTCACTTCTCAACCTGCAAGAACAAACTCTGCACCTTCCAGTTCAAGGTCCCAACTAAAGGGATAGGTTTTCAGTAAGATGTCACCCAGTTTTATTCGTGCAATGTATACAATGTGTGCAAAAGCAACTACACAGTATTCTTTCAAAGTCCCTAGGTACACAGCTAACTAGTTTACTACTATAGTAAGAACAACTTGTCCAGAACATCCATAAGAACCCTCCATGAGCAGGAATTGATAAAAATCATTTGGCGGCATGGATTCTATTGAGAAGCCACAGGCTACACAATGGAAATCAAAAAAGGATGAAAACAAAACAAGATTTTCTGAAAAAGGATCAAAACTCCGAACTATCTCAAACTCAGATGAAATAACTGCTCCTCTGGACATATATGATCCCTTGATCAAACCCAAAAATCTTGTGGTAATTGATGATCCTGATTCCGCTGAGGCCGAAGGAACTTCAAAAGCAACCATTCAGAAGCGAGCCTTGACCACCAGGACCTCACTAAATCTCGAGGACATCAAATCTCTCAAAACAATCTCAAACATCTTCAACAACAACCTCCGACAGACAAGTCACCAGCAGAAGCACACATATGAAAGGTTCAGCAGTGTAGGAGCACAAACACCATGTTCCAGAAGACAACAAAGTTTTATCGATAGTATTGAAACTATTGGGCCTCACTCACTCAATCACTCATTCCATCACTCACTAATGAATCCTCAACATATTTCCGAGATAGATGGAAATAATGGAGTTGGGATAGAGAAAGCACTTGGGCAGATCGCAGGAAAAAGCGAATTGGAATCAAATGGTTCTGTCTTTCATATAGATGATTTGGAACAAGCAGAGACAAATGTAAGTCTTTCTTTGGTGCTTGTAGGGTATCTATCAATAAAGATTGTTTATCTGTCTATCGTCTATCACATCTGGGGTACCTCTCGGCCACAAGGCTACCAATCTATCTAAGACTATCTATCTATCATTAAATGTCTAAGCTAGCCTCGCTGCTTTTAACTAACATGATGCACCTGCAGAACATCCAAAAAGTTTCACATCTTGAGAGCATTGAACTATCCGATTCCGATGCTAGTAACAAGAAATCAACAATTGTACACATCAATGATGTGGATGGTTTAGATGATCATAGGTATGTCTTTCTAGAAAACTATTGGGGAGAAGCTACAGATTTCTATGGGTTCAAAACTAATTTTCACAGTGCAATAATAACTGCGGTTGATGATGATGCGCAGGAGCAAGGAACTCCAGACCCAAGCAAGACTACAAAGAAGAACGAGTGGTATGAGAATTGGTGGATGAACAAATTCAAAATTGGGTATGTGCTAAAATAGCATGCAGGGATTTTGCACGTCGTTACAGGAAACATACCAACAATCCCCAGGTGTATGATTATTCCCTTTACAATTTGTCGAGTATTATGTTCTTATGCTAACTGAGACGACCCCTCTGCAGTTCCCGAACCCCCCAAGCCCCCAAAGCAGTCACCCAGACAAATACAAACATGGTATGTCTTCCACCCTGTTGGCATTGTAATGTTCCTCTGGCTAACAATTAAAAGGCCAGAACTTCCCCCCAAGGTCCAATAAAGCCAGTGAATAGGCTGGGGAATCCACAAACTGCTGCTACACCTTCACACAACAGGGGATTCGACCCCCATTCTGGTGGATCCTACAAAAGACGAAAAACCGAGGCTTCTTCTTTCACCAGAAATGGCATGATCAGCAAAGACATCAATCTCGATCAGGAACCCAAACAGGATCAGAGACATGTGAGGCAGAATTCCACAGAGAGTCAGTACAATAACTCCTCTTACCTAGAATTTGGCCCCGAAAGGAATTTTCCAGATTACCGTGTAAAAGAATACCAAGCGGTCCATGATTTAGTGCAGCTAGGGAAAAAAAAAAGCACACACAGCCATAAAGTTAACCGCAAAGTAGGAAGCCAGGATTCTATCAATGGAAACAGTGGTTTCCGAGCAGAACAGACGGCCAATGCTAAGAGGATCGTAAACAGTTCACATTTACGTAATTCCGAAGACCCTATTGAAGATGAGCTGCAGGCTCCAGAGTCTACGCCCAAAATTACTCCTCGAGTGGAAACTCCTTTCAATGGCAATGCACACCTTCCACCGGGACGTCAATTTCCACATTCAAGAGCAAAGGGACCTTCAAGACCATTGAACTTTCTGCACTCACAGCCCTCTAGGCAGATTTCTCTCAATTTAATGCAAAATAGACGCGCGTTGGGCGACTTACCAGTAGAGGATGGCAGTGAGGATGAGCTCGCTAAAGAAAACTGGCCTGAGGTGTCGATTAGAAGAGAGGCTGACGAATCCTATGACAAGAAGAAGCTCTATGATGACGGCGGTGATGAAAGCTACGAATATGAGCAGAGCCTAAGTACAGAGGGAGATATTGCACGCACAGACTTTGGCAAGTGTGGGAACGGCAACCAAAAAGAACCACGGCAGGAAATGTCCGAGAAATATAGAGTCATCAGCCTCTTTTCGGAGAGTGAGTATTGGGTTGATCCAAAGTCGTCCTTGGGTGATTTTTTCATGCTTCAAGACATACATACTAGAGATCTGACACTTGTTGATGACTCGGGAGAATTTGTCAAAAGTTTCGTTATCACATCAGAATCTATCAAAAAGCTCAAACGCTCTCAGGGGTCTTCTAAGATTGTACTCTGGAAGTCTTCAGATCGTATCAATGTTAGAGGCCCTAGGATATATATTGAGTTCTACAATGAGCTTATTGCTAAGACTGCGGGAGATGCTTTGGAACAGCCAGGAATGAAAACAATATGGGAGATCTCGACGTTGGTTAAAATTCACCTCAGACTCTATATATCGCTAACTTCATCTGTAGGCAAATGGATAGCATATTCCACCATGTTCGCGAGGAGCTCACAAAGTTTTTGAGACAGAGAGCAGCACAGAAACTTAAGCAGGATCTCGCTCAACCTGATGATATTAAATTAATGGTTGCCAATGAACACAAGCGGATCGGCCAAGGTGACAGGGAAGGCGGCATGGATGTTGATGGACAACGAAGGACTCGAAAATTCGGCTCGCGGAACGAAGATATCGCCTTGAATCCACCCAAGAGGCCCAAGCTCATCCATGCCATGCAAACTGAATTTAATGCGGGTGGTCACAAAGTCCGGTCGAACAAGTCTGAGATTAGCCCGGCAAACTTTTATGACGCACCAAGCAAGGCCACTGGAAGTCGTGCATCATTACGAAGCGCTGACAAGCCTGAGTCATACAAAACGGCGCCCAAGGAAAGAACTCCCAGTCCAGAACCAGAACGTTGGTCACAAGTCAATACAGGTTGGGTAGAGGATTGGCATAAATCTGTCGTATATCCTAAGACCGGTAAAAAAACTGCTACTGTCGACAAGCAAGATATTTACAGACTTGATGAAGGGGAGTTTTTGAACGATAATCTTATCATGTTCTATCTTCTCTGGCTCGAGCAGCAACATCCGAAGTTGACTAATCGGGTTTACGTCCATAACACGTTTTTTTACGCAAGCTTAACTAAGACTGTAAGAGGCAAGAGAGGGATCAATTATGAAGCTGTTGAGCGATGGACAGCGAAAGTTGATCTTCTTACATATGATTATATTGTTGTTCCCGTCAACGAGAACGCTCATTGGTATGTGGCGATCATATGTAACGCACCCAAGCTTCTCGATACAGAGACCAAGGAGCAGTTGCAATCTGTGGAGAATGGTGCGAATATTGAGCTGGATAGAGGTAGAGGAATAGAGTCTCGTGATACGAGCAAGCCTATAACACCATCTGAATCGCCGCAGCCCACCCCTAAGATATCTGTAAATGATACACATAATACTGGAGTTGACAACAGTTTCGAACATTTATCATTGTTCAACACAACGGAAAATGAAACTCCCTTGGATGTCGAACCTGCGGAAAGCGTCCCTCCTAACAACCACGGATTGCCCTCTGTCTCACCGGAAGTTGAAACCGGCAACGCCGCCTCAAGCAAGTCTGCCACGCATGTAATCAATCTAGCACAATCAAGCTCGCCATCAGCAAAGGCGGATTCCGCGGCAAAGGGCAAGAGACGTCTTGCAACTCGCAATTACGACCCAAAGCAACCTAGAATCATCACTCTTGATTCGCTTGGTTTGAAGCACTCTCCTACGTGTGTCAATCTGAGAGATTATATGGTTGCCGAAATCAAAGCAAAGAAAGGCACCTTAATTACACCCCCGAAAAATCTCGGCATGGCAGCAAAAACACAATCAATAGATGAAGGCACAGGAAGATATCTAGGCAAAGGACTTCCTTTACAAGGCAACTTTTGTGATTGCGGCGTCTACCTCCTAAGCTACATGGAGGAATTCTTTGAACGTCCCGATGGCTTCATAGAAGACATCATGGAGAATAAGCACGAAGTTGATGGCGATCGGAATGATGCACCGGCATTTCGTGCCAAGATTCGAGAGCTTCTCTTCGAGCTTCAGGCAGAACAGGCACGAGGATCGGAGGCAGCTAAAAAGACGAAGCTAGCAAAAAGACGGAAGGATGCCCCACTCATGCCCATTGACAAGACTGAACCGCCTAACCTCCAAACAGCGTCCCTTTCTGCATTACGCAGTTTCAGACAACAACCTGTCTCCGATATTTCTACTCGAAATGTAGGTCGTAATCATGATACTTTGACGGACGCGGCAAGGATGGCCCAAAATCCAGCGCAAAATCTCAAGAGTGAAGAGGTCATCAGTATTGGAGATAGCCAGGATATTTTTCAAGAACAATGCGTAGAAGAGTCTACATTAAGTCGAGTTAAGAATGTAGACAACAGGACAATTAAAGAGAGATCTAGAGCAAGGGGTCGTGACAAAGACCCTCGCCAAACTACGAATTCTGCGGTCAAATATGGCCCTTCCGAACCTCCTGTACGCGTCGAAATCCCTGATTCTTTCGAAGATCAAGAAAGCACCCAGGAAATTGCGAACCGCCAACCATTGGCTCAACAACCGAAGACTGTCGTTGAGCTCGATCGAGATGGGGACAATGAGTCACAGGTTGGTGAAAGTCTTCCTGGTTCGGACTCTCAAGGTGCTACGAATGGTATTGGCAAGGTTGTCGGCAAGATCCTTTACGACTTTTTTCTACCAGGCAAAAAGGATGATGTTGGTCAAACAGCCTCAAAAGGCAGGGTCTCGCGTCCCAAACCTGTACCCGAGTCTCAAGGGCAGGACGGTATTCAAGCTTTAGAAAACCCATCCCATAGTGTGGACACACATTCTGGCATGAACTTACCTCGACGACTGAATCACAGCACGAAATCGAGGCAGTGTTTCCAAGCTTTACGTTCACCATCACCGGATCTAGATAACTCAAGAGTGTCACAATCGAAGAAAATGAGCTTCAGTAGCAATCATGTTGATCTGGTCAGTAGTGCCAAGAGCGAAAAGAGGAATGATAACAGGGTGGATTTGACTGAAGATGGTCACGACGAAATGCTTCTAGATCAAACCAATTTCCCCGACGTACAAGAAATTCCATCTTCCCCGCTGTCAGCTGGTTCACGAGAACGCGATCAATCAAGCAGGCAACTCACTCACTCAGGAAGAAAGGACGGAGAGAAAGACCCGGGCCGCTTTCGTCATCCAGCGGCCGAAAAGTTTGTAGGCCAGCGACAGTTGTCCGGGCGAGATCCTGCAGAGGAAACAATGATTGCTCAGTCCAAGGGCGAGATCCTGCAGAGGAAACAATGAGTGCTCAGTCCAAGCACTGATATACCATCAATTCCAAAAGCAACCGACGATGTGTTTCTTATTCTGGGGTCAACACCGGCGTTTATTTCTTTTCACATACCCAATAAATCTTTCTTGCATGCCAGCTTTGTTCTTAGATCATACTTACTACAATTGCTGATGGTAGTATTGCTCCATCATCTGAATTGATGATTAGGCGTTTCTTTGGTGGCTCAGTAAGTGAGGGCTAGCATTGTGCCAGAGGAGGTCTTCATACCGTAATACAAATTGAGGAAGGATGTTCTCGGTGGAGAACTAATGAAGGACGGGATGGATAATTGAGTCACTAGTGGAAAATTAGAGAGAAGGGAGGAAGAAATCTTGGCAGGTTGCTGGACACGAACGTAGCTAGATAGTTATACAATCTGCAATGGTCAAAAATTAAATTTACAATGTTCATATAGTTAATTTTACATCAATGGCTATGTGAACATCATTGTGTGAGTCCATCTATGGCGAAGATCATCGATCAATCCAAATCGCAATACAACGCAACGCATAGATTTAAGAATCACAGCCTTGAGATTCCTCCCCACCATACAGTAGAAACACAATGCAAATAGGTATTTATTGTAATTGTAAAACGCACTCATATATATCCATCCCCACCTCCCCTGCCCTTCTCCCTCCCCCCAACCTAACCTAAGATCCATAAAGTATTCTCGTTTGTAAGATCTTACCTCTTCTCTCTGTAAACGCAAAATGGCATTTCATTTCATTTCATTTCATTTCATTTCATATCATACCTCTGCAAACAATCAACAAATCTTGCCGCCCCCACCCCCCAGTCAGTAAATAGCAGCTAAGTAAGATAAGTACTCTCAAGTAAGCCAATAAGATCAAGATCAAGATTCGATTTCCCGGTATCTCACGAACGCTGTAACGCCTTATGGTAATCAAATTCTCCCCATTGACCCTGCCTCCCGTTCATTTTCTCTTTTGCTCG
The DNA here is from genome assembly GCA_000503235.1 of Sclerotinia borealis F-4128. Lineage (NCBI taxonomy): Eukaryota > Fungi > Ascomycota > Leotiomycetes > Helotiales > Sclerotiniaceae > Sclerotinia > Sclerotinia borealis. Next base: position 5,514 of record KI628667.1, on the reverse strand, counting down.
GAATTTCGCGTTGATAGGATGGATAGTTGCAGGTTTCCACCTATTCATCCATCCATCCGTATATCCGTCCATATGTACAATTATTTCTTTGAGTGTGCATGTATTATTTCTTGGTATTTCTTTCGTCCGCCGCCACGCATGTACGCATGTATGCACTAAAAACTGATGTCGAAAATCCCAAATGGGACTTCTGAGATTCGATTCGTCCTCAACTCTTTTTCTCCAACCATCAAATCTATCTGTTCACCCTACTGCAGATGTGCACCGAATCTCTTGCCCGTGTCATTACCCTGAAATAACTCACCTCCGAAAAGACCAGGCGTGGGACTATTTCCCCTACTCGCCGTATTGCTTCCCGGTGCCATGTTACCCAATACTCTCGGTCTCGGACTCATGTTGTTCACTCTTGGACTTCTGGGAACACTAGTACCTCGTGTTGTTCTGCGTCCATTCATATATGCATCCAGTTGTCCAGTAACCCTCTCTAGCATCCGCTCTCTTTCCGCGAGTTCTCTCTTCAGTTCATCAATCGTATCACATTGTTGTTGTATGATTCCATCGTGATTAATCTTCTGGATCTCGATACGGGCGGCGGAGGCTTGGTGTCGGAGCTCCTTACGTTCGGAGTGGAGGGTTGCGAGTTCATTGCGCATTTCTTGAGCTTGTTGAGAGCTTTCTTGATAAATAGATGCCGCATAATCGGCTCGTTTTTCTGCACTGGTCTGACCTTTCTTGAGACGTTCGATTTCGGCTTGTGCGGTACGAAGATCGTCTTTGGCCTTTTGAATTTCGGCTATGGACGGAATTTCAGAGGTAGCAAGAGAGTTTCTGGCAACAGCGACCTCATTCTTTAATGAAGCGTTCTCTTCACGGAGTTTGGCGGCTGCTTCATCCTGTACTTCCATTTTCTTTTCGCATTCGGCTTGACGTTTTACAGCTTGCGCGTTCTCGTGTTCGAAGCGAGCTCTATCGTCGAGAGCGCGTTGAAATTTTGGTTGAATCCGATTAATGCTTCGTTCATTATCTTCGCATCGATCATACAACGATTTTATCTTCTTCTGGTACTCCACAATGGTGCCGTTCATGATGTTGGAGTCGGGTTCTCTACCCTGCCTGGTAGGTGTCATCCTTTGACGCTTGATCACAATATCTTCATCTACAGCATCAAAATTCTGAAGATGTCAGTATCACGATAGCAACGCTAGCGAGGGTGTACTTACGGATGGTCGCTTAAAGCCGGATTGATTATTTGGTTCCAATGGCGAAAACAAAGATTGTGTCAATGAATTCGATAAGCGGTTGTTCGCTCCATGATTGGGTAACGAAACATCAATATTTGGCATTGGCAGTAAGGACCATTCGGATTCCAACGAATCATCAAGAACATACTCTGCAGCTCCTCTGGCGGCGACTTCGGGGTCAGGGTAGATGCTCGTATCCAAGAGACCGACAACCTTTCGAGTTCGAGCGACGTACTGGACTAACCTATCCTTCCGCTCTGACGATTCTAGCGTTGTAGGTATGCATAGTTCCACATGCTCAACGGAGTTTGTAATGACGAGCCACAATAAAGGTGCCCGTTTATCCGGGTTTCTGGGGTCGAAAGGTAGGGCTTGATAATGCTCATCTTCTCCTTGGGATGCTGAAAACGACGAGTCAAATGCCACAACCACTGAAGCAGGAGCAACAATGCAATCACGAACATCAATCCATGTCGGAAGTAGCGTGATCTGCATCATATCCTCTTCAGACTTCCCCAGATTCTCAGACATATTTCCTGGCATGTCGGGGCGGTTGTAGTAAAAATTCTGTGATCTGAAGAGTGCTTCAAGGATAGGTAGAATCGCATCGCGTGCTAATATTACCACATGAACCTTAGTTACTCGGAGTGAAGACAGAAATTGTTGAATAAACAAGAATTTGGTGCTGATAGTTACAGCATACCTTGCTTGCGCACTGTCATCTAGGTTCTGCGTCGAAGATTCCTCCACAATTAAGTCTTGATGATCACAGATCAATTTTAGTTCCTCGAGCATCATGTCCATGCTTTCAGAATCTAATGCTATTGAACCCCCCACAAAAGACATGATATCATTCTTCTTGTTCTTAATCGTAGTGTCATACACATCACGGACCTGAGTCATCATAGGTAGCGGAATAATGAACTCATTTCTTCCTAATTTGCGCACAGTCAATATGTCGGGGTTCGTATCTGCAGACTCCTCGACTGAAGACCTTGGTATCGAAGGTGCCATGTTGCGTGGCCTTGTAGTATCAGCAATGCTGTCCCGCATAGGTAATGGATGGTTGTTCGATGGGGCTGGTGGTGCAGTTGCTACCCGAGGAGGAATGGTCAATGGGGATCTAGACTTTGTTGATCTCGCTCTTCTCTCATCAACAGCAAGATAAGAAGCGCCTGATCCAAGTGTTGACATTTTCACAAGAGAGTGAGGTGAAGGTCTTGGCGGTAAATCACTGCTGCTGGACCAGGCTAACTCTGCCAGATTTTGCGACGATTGCGGTTTTAGAGACTGCAGCTGCGCGTTATGGAGATCTGCAATGCTCGCTAATACTTGTATGGAAGCTGCTCCTGCGGACAGTTTGGACGCCGATGGCTGGATTTCAGGCACTTCAGCGCCGATGCCGCTGTTATTTCTAACACGATGGTCTTCCGATACAGAGCTTGTGAGATGGCGACGATCGCTCAGCTTCGGATGTGTGGGGTCTGAGATCTGGGAATTATCAATCTGCACGTGGTCTTTAGAGCCCTGTGAATGGGACTTTTCACGGTAAAGCTCTTGCGATGGAGTTCTGGGAACTTGGGTGACAATTTGTGCAGCCTGCCAAGTTTCTTCCGAACTTGAGTTAACTCTCGTAGCTGAGGGAAGTGATTGAGAGCGTTGAGAATCAGACAGTACCGTTTTAGTTTGAGACTGATTGGTAGGCAAAGAGGAAGCACGATATTGGCTATCGATGTGCACGTCTACGCCTTGAGAACTAAATAACTGTGTAAGCCTTGATTCGTTGAGTATAAGGTGAAGACTAATGCGAGGCAGACGTTTCTATAGAAAGGGGATAAGGGATGATAGACTTACCTTTTAGTGAAAGGATCGCTCACAAGATACGAATCGGGTATCTCCAACGATGATTGCAACTGTAAATGCTTCTGAGGGTAGTCAGATTTCTCTGCTTCTTCTGGTGGTCGATCAAAACTCTGTTGAGATTCAGGAAGTGGTGTTTTTGTCGCTGGAGAGAGACCCGAGACTGTAGATACTTGAGATGGTTGTGATCTTAGGTGTTGTTGTGGTTTCGGTGTCGGTGTCAGTGTCAGTGTCAAGGATACCTGTGGGGCGGACTGTGCTGGAATTAGATCAATTAATGATGAATTGTGGTCAATTATGTAACTATCCGGAATTGAGGACTTTTCAAAAGTCTCTACTGGTATTTGATTTATATTATTACTGAAATCTTCTTGTTGCCGCTCGTCAGTCTTAGACTTAGTCGCGACGGTAACGGTATCGACGGTATGGACGGTATCGGTATGCTGTGTAATAATGGCTTCTGGACTACTGCGGGTAATACCTTTCCGGACTCGGTCCGAAATCTCGGGTTGGACCGATTGAACGTCTTCTTCACAATCACTTGCGCTTCTCGTAAAGGAAGATTTGTATGGATTAGAACCAGTTGAATATTGGGATTCTGGTACAATATCCTCATCCCAAATAAAGGCTGGTGCTGATCTTTTACGTGGAATAACTATTTGAGAATCTGGTGGAGCTTGTTGAACTTGCAAAGGAGACGATGATTGTAGATTTGCTTGGGAGTTCGAGTAATTGGACAGCTGAGACGACCTCACCACAGTATATTCTTCCGGATTTATATCCTTATTGGGGGGTATCACAATTGACAGACGATCACCAAAACTTGAGTCTTCGTCCTCGTAACTGTCCTTAATCTCCTGGACCTTGTTCTTCGATACGACACTCCCTCCGGTGGCTGTATTGGGAATCTGAACTTGTCCTTTCTCCAACGAGACTGGGGCTCCAGGGTTATTAGTTCTCCTTCTTTTCGGCGGTCTTATAGGTTCGCTATCCTGTGAGGTTGTATTTTGTGATTGGGAGTTGTATGCGCGGATTGCTTGTGTATTTTCCCATTCATAAATCGCGACTGGTGTGACATTTGAATATGGTTCCTAGAAGCGTCTCCCAGTCAGTTTTGAGCACTCTGCGATACTGTGTTAGGAGTTCATCATACCCAGCTTGGCTCGTAAATTTCCCCCGTAACTGGGTTGTCTTCCCAATCAATCAGAAATTCCGTGGTTTTACCAAATTTCCGTTCACTCAATATGCCCTTTATTTTATAACAGACAGTGGTGCTCTCTGTATGCTTATTCTCCTTCGTATGGGAACTCGACGGTTGTACTGGTAATTCTGCAAGGGTTTTGCGCTTCAAACGCCTTTGTGGTACTTTTTGAGCGTTTGATTCACCGGCGCAATCAGTATTTGGTAGATCCATTAGTATGCAGGGTGATTCTCGAAAGTTGAAATTCCATGGTCAAGTAAGATTACAAACGAGATGACTGATAGGAAAGAGGGGCAATTTTCACAAGAAGAAGAAAAAGAAAGGAACGAATTAATACACAAGTTACCTCATCTCATGGCTACAATATGAATTCTCCAAGTTCACAGCCTTGTAGGATAAACAGTTCTTATCGATATCGATAAGACTTAGATGCAAAGCAGCTGACTGGACTCGGTCACCGTACATGTCGGTGGTCAACCTACCTTCCGAGGTATGATAAGGGGGGTGCAGGATTTTGATAATGCACTAGGTGATTCCCCAATGATTAATCGAGAGCTCAATGGACCATTGATATACTATAGTAATACTCATCATAATCTTTAAAAGTCCCTCCACCATCACATACGACCATAGACTAAGGAGAATTGGGCATCCCGTCCGCTCTGCCATACACAAGCCTTAGATCGGCAGATTAGTAGTTGGGTGGGTGACCACCAGCGAATCCCTGCTGTTGTATGTTTTTACAGTTTTTGTATACCCGTATACTTTTGAAGAATTCGGAAAAGCTAAGCAGGGATTATTTCTCTTTATATAGGGAAAATTAGATCAAATTTCATATAGTTATTAGGTAATCAAATAGAAGAATCCTTATTAATAGAAATACGAAAATTAGATCTATTAAAATAATCTTCATTTTTAATCTCTATTTAGTTTCAAGTTATTCGAATTCTTTAAAAGTATATAGTATTATAATATTAATATACTCGAGTAATAAAAACAATTATATAGATAAGAGTTATAGATTTTATTAGAAAGCTTATTATAACTTTTATACTATTCGTTCTCTTTTAAATAAAGAAGGAATATATTCTTATATTAAAAAATAAAAAAGAATAGAATATTTAGTATTCTTTTATATTAAGAAATACTTATACTATTTACTTTATTATAATCTAACGGAATTTGTAATTATCTATTTATTTATATTCAAAG